>JADGKB010000048.1:0-102152 GCA_027604185.1 Boothiomyces macroporosus
TATATTATTATTCATTAAACAATAAAGAGAGAAGTATATTTTATTACTTTATACCATGAGCCACTGTTATTGTTTACCATATTAATCTCTTATTTCAACAAGTTCAACGTTTATATGGAACAGGCGATAATTTTCAATTAAAGTTATGAAATTACAAGGTATAGCGTTTAGACCTCAAATTTAAAGTGTAAGTGGTGGTGTTACAATTTACTGACTGGTCTATAATCTATTCCAGATGGAATTGAGGATTTGGAATTGAGGAAGTATAATCACCAGCATACTAAACATCCAATCCACCAGCCCCATTATCAATACCCTCGATCAATCTTTATCTGGAACCTATCGATCAAACTATCGATAACCCGTGTTGAAATAATCAATGTATCTGGGCTTGTAATATATTTTTTACTGTACATTTTTAAATTTGTTCAACTTTGAAACCCCCCAGTACTTTTATGGGGTAAAACATAATTTTCGCCATACAAGAAATCCATACATGGATTTCCCGTCAAGATTGTAAATATAAATAAAGCGCTGCCAGACTGATTGGGCTCGCCTATTTTCCCAAACAAACAGTGTTTTTTCGATCCTTTGTGGCCCCCGCCTGACCTCTTTTTGGCATTGTCGGCAGTTTCAAAACCAACGTGATTAAGAGTAATCAAGGGAAATCCTGGTGAATATGAATATAGTGTTTATACCAGCAATCAAACGGCTGATTGGTTTGCTCGCTGAAAGTATCCTCAATTTTCCTTTGGTAGCTAGCGTTGCAGGAGCGAAGCCAAAAAATTCATGTGAAACAAGACCCTGCTGACAGCCGATAAAAAAGTTTAACAAAAAATGACGACAAGCGATCCACTAGTGAAAACTGGTGATCATGGCAAGGTAAGGAGCAATCCGCTGGCAACAGAAAGGGAACGTCGAAGAAAGATTAAGGACAAAATGTCAGAACTTCAAGAACTAGTTCCTTCAGAATATATATCCCATTATAACGACAAGGCAGGAATCCTGGAAGGCATCTCTGGCTATATCAAGCAGTTACAGTCGTTTATCATTGAACAGCACGCAAGAGATCCAGTAACTTTCCACCTTTTACCGTCCATTGCTTCTGCCAATATTTCAACTACTTTAGGGACGCACTCGTCTCTCTTGACTCTTCTTCCCCAGTACAAGCCGCCAGAGCATTTCCAACCGATATTCAGAAAAGACACTTTAACAGAGCGAGAATCTCCAGGTGAAAGCGATGAAGAGCGGCAGTCAAAGAAAACCCAAATTGAAATATCAAACCTACTAATGTGACCTATGAAGTCTATAAATTAATATACCTAATGACAGTTTAAGAATTACTCATTCTAATTTTGCCACCAAAAAAAGTTTAAAAAAAATGAACCAACCACCGACCTCCTGTTGCTTTGAATATAGACCAATAATGATCACAGTGCTAGTGATAGGGATATTAATAAACCTGGGCGGATGGTTTTCTTCAAGAGAGACTTCCCCCGCTTATGGAATGTTTGGATATTTCATGCTGATAGCGGTGGATTTATTTGGAATTATCAGTGCATTAATGAAGAGACCCACCTTACTGAAAATATTTGTAGTATTGAAAGGGATTTGCATGGCATTCGCAATTGCATTTTCCATATATATCTACACAGAGTACACTATCCAAAACCCACCTACAGTGACAAAAGACGACAGCTCCACTTCTCCGCAAACTATTTATGTTCCTAGTTACATTATATTCAACTATATGGTGCTACTAATTTCCTGTTTGATCTCTATTTATATCATGTTCAAAACCATCGCACTTGCCAAGTACTACCAAGAAACCAAGAGAGCTGCATACATCTTTGTCTTGGAATAAATTTGTAATCATTGCACTTTAAGTTCCCCCACTGTTGCACAAAAAACCACTCTTGTGTCATGTGGATAAAAAGCATTATAAAAATGAATGGTGAGGGTGAGTGGCCGTATGACCAAAGACAACCAAGACTTAACGCAGGAAGAGTGGGAAGAGCGAGAAAAGAAACGGCGGTCAAATCACACTGCAATTGAACGGAAACGACGAATAAAAATCAATGAGCAAATTCAGCATCTGAAGAGTCTAATACCGCCTGATCATATTAGCGATGATTCAGAGAAAGCAGCAATACTGCAAGACACTGCAAAATATATTCGACAGATTCAAGATATTTTATTGCAGTACTACAATAAGGATCCGAATCTGTACCCAGAGGTTTCGAGTTTACTACCGACAAAAGCAAGTACTACTCATTCCGTTTTACTTACACTGCTGCCTTCCTATCGACCACCATCGGAATATAAACCAATAGCCCCACTGTCAAAAGAAAAAGAACAAGGGAAACCTATCGATGTGGATAGTTTGCTGTCAAAATAAAAGTATTCAAGTTTATTACTAAAATCCATAGATGGTTTTCTGGGGTACATATTGTGGTGCGGTATTTTGGACTTCAACCTCCTTCTCTTCAGGTGATGGCTCTGGAACATATTCTGTCTTTACCATCTCTTGATATACCATTGGGGTAGTAAATCGAAGGCCATTCATTCTATCTATCTCTTGTAGAGCAGTCTTATCCCACACAATTTTATCAAAGAGTTCTTGGATGTACCTCCTCGTTGGAATCCTTATAGAGTAATTGCATGTGAGCCTTAGGACCTGCAAGTACAAGGCTGGCGAGGTGAATGTTTGGGGAGATTGTTGTTTCAAACTATTTTAAAGAATTTTTACACTGCCAAACGACGAGAAGCAGCGGTAGCAATAATATGATTAGTCAAGTTTCCAAAGCATTTCAATACCTCTTGTTCAGTAGCATTTAAATTGTAATGTAGAGGGGTAAACGTCTGGGACCTTTTTGCTGGCCATGAACCTTCATACTCCCAATGATTCAGCTAAATTAACTCAAAGCTACTTCCAGAAGGCCTCCAATTTCTTTTGGTAAACACACGAGATTATTTCTTTCCCATCCCAAAGTAAATAACGCATCAGCACCCGCTGATGATTGGCAGATCAAAGTTAAACTAAACAAGCAAGTCCTGAGATAAAGGAAATCTTACCCTCTGAGCGATAGTGATTCAGTTTGCTTGATGATGTTCATCAACATTGGCAGGAAATTATGCCGAGCTAGATATTTGTATCCGAATGCAGAGGAAGCCATGTTTGACTAGTGTAAATACTTTAATACCAATGCCCAAACAGCTGCTTTTACTTTAAAGTATTCAACCTTTACATTGGGATCTAATTCATTTTTCAAAAGCGTCAAAAAGGTTAAAAGTTCACCACTATTTTCCAGATATCTACATCCATCCGAAGACTGCGCTAGTGATCTAAACAAATGCATAGGGAACTCGACAGTACTTTTATCTTCTTGATCACCAAATGATCGCATATACAATTCAACAGCCGCAACATACTGGTAAACCCCATACTAGATTAGCTTCAATTACTTCCAACCAGTACGTTAGTTCTTGTTTTGTATACTCATTCTTTGTTAAATAATTAAACCCAGAGCTACATTCCATCAGCTTCAATAACAATGAGTTGTCCAAGGCGGAAAGGTGTTCTATATTTGGCCTGCAATTTACTAGACTTTCCAAAAATCTCGAATTCTTACACCCCTTCTTTAAAATATGGATTGTAGCCCCACAAATAAGCTCTGAAGAGTCAAAAAGCTACATGAGTTTTTATGTACTTGAGGAACCAAAACGTCCGGAGCCCATTCATACAATGTGTCTGGGCATTCTTGTAATAGTGTGTTGAAAAAGTTTGTAGCATATAAACGCATCTCTTTATATCCAGATGACAACAGTTTGGATAAAATGGCTCTAGCGTGTCCATCACTAATATTAACAGATGCTACATTGAATAATTTCCAGTGTTGATGATCCATTTTATGATATCATCCCTTCCTCTCAATTCAGTCAACTGATAATACAAACTCCAAATATTGTGCTCTTCAAACAGTTTCTCTCCATCTGGCGATCTTTGCAGCTTGCCTAAAAATGTAAAGTATTCTCTGGCTAAGCAGTTGTCTAATCTATCCCTGGAAAAAAGTGGATCTAACTGCAAATTTGACTAACTTAGTATGTAGATTACCGGATCTGCCAGCTTTGCCAATCTTTCCACAATTTCTGCAAATAGCTTGGATTCACCGAGAAACCTCAAGCCCGCACTTGTACAGGCTAGATTGCACAGCAAATCTGAGCATGCAAGTACTATTTTGCCTGAATTTTCTATAGGAGTGTCCACAAATTGTCTACTACTGGGTTTTAGAAAATGTAATAATCGCGATGCAAATTTAGTGGTTCGTACTAGCTCGTCAAACCTTTTCGGATTTAAAAGTGGTCCTTTCACTAACGACGAAATTGCATCCCAATTCCACTTTGTATAGTCCTTTACTCCGAGAACCTCCGAATCGCTCAACAGTGACTTGAACTGAGCGTCATCCATGGTAATGCTTAATCTCATTCTAATCAATTCAGCCTGGTTTTCATTTTCACTAAAGTTAGATCCAGTTTTACGAATTGGAACAATAAGTTGACAAATGACGAGATAGGCTGCTTGAGTTTTTGGACAATTCTTCAAGATGCAGCTTAAAGATAGTAGCAAGCTTTTCTCTTGAAAAATGACGAATTGTTTCATTGTGGAAATCCGCAGCCGAGGCAAAGAGACTAGGTAAACTCTTCATATTAATTAAACATACCTGTACCATGTCATTATAGCTTTGCGGCAATTCTTGGGCACAAGTAGTCAAAATATCCGATAGCAGATTGATTGCCAATGCTCTAGAAGTACTTTCCCCTTTCTGCACAATTCCAATTAACGCCTCGTCAATATATGTTTACCTCTATTATTCCACAATCAATAAAAACCATCAAACGCATTCCTTTGAACTGCTTCAACCAGATACATGTTTCTGGATCGATATTCTCATGCTGGCTCTGATTCCCAAGAATTTTTTGTAGCATGTTTAGTAGGATGTTCTTCATTAGTGAAAAATACTCTTATTTCCTCATTTGGTAGACTAAGGGCTTCAATGATTGCGTATATTGATTGCCTATTACCAACACAGAAAAAGTAGAGACCAGTCCAGGACGAAAGTATCTCCTCTATTATCGCAGTGCATATTTTTAATTTGTCCAGCGGATAAGCTCCTCTGGCAGTATAGGCATCAGCAAACTGGGATATTACCATCTAGATTAGCTAGGTACTTTCCTCCAGTTCTACATGCGGCCTAATGAAAACTCTCGTCTCCTTTTCGTCAATCAAATACATGAATGTCTTTACAACTGCAGGGAGCAATTCTTCTGGTCCGTCCATGATCGCCATAAAGATGGATTTTAATCCCCCACTGTACGATATGATGTCTGGAATTCTGGTTGCTACGTTAACATCCAATATACCAAGCTCGCATAATATCTCAATTGCAGTGTTCCGTAGTCGGTCATCCTGCTGGTCTGCCAAGCTCACAAACATTCGGATAATGCTGTAAGGTAAAATATTTGGTCCTTCAGTCACATCATGAAATACCTTCTGGAAATTCAATTATTTTCACGAGAAACAACATTGCTTGTTGTCTTTCTGAATCATATCTCGAGTCTCTAGATAGCGTTCTCAAAATAAAAACATCAAAGTGATATTTCTTGAACAAATACTCCATGCAACTTTCCGTAACAATTTTTTCCAATATTTGATATGCAGCGGATCTAGTCTCTTTAGTTGGATCCACCAGGCATAATCTAACCCGTTTAAAAATATCGTGAATCTGTAGTTTCGATCGGTTGGCTTTATTCGCCAACATCTGGTTCAACTTTGCCAGAGATTCACTCTTGTTTACATCCCAGTTCTTTATCAGATTGCCTGTGATTATTGTTCAATTACTTATTTGGTTTGTATCTACTAGCTGCTCTTCCTCTACCGCCATTTGAAGATTTTAAATGAAACGCGCAAATTACAAAATTTCATTTTCATGTTGAAAAAGAGTTCAACTAATAATTTATTAAAAGTCAAGACATTTATTATGATCGTCCAACGACCAATGCGAGCAAGGCCATTCTTACGTAGAGGCCGTATCTCATTTGTCTAAAGTAGGCAGCCCTAGGATCAAAGTCAACTTCAGGGTCAATTTCGTTCACTCTTGGAAGTGGATGCATTACAATCATTTGGGGTTTGGCGCGTAACAATGTCTTTGGCGTAACAATGAATTTTCCGACAACAGCATTGTATTCTTCCAAGTTGGTGAATCTTTCCTTTTGGACCCTGGTAACATACAAGACATCAGTGTTTGCAATTACTTCTTCAATCGAAGTAGCATCGTATTGAACCACACCTGCTTGCGTCAAGGCATCCCTAATTTCTTGAGGCATAGCTAAAGATGGTGGACAGACATAGTTCAACTTCACACCATAGAGTGTCAATAATTTAACAAGAGAGTGGACAGTTCTTCCATTCTTCAAATCACCAACCAGAGTAACGGTCAATCCAGAGCAAGTACCTAATTCTTCACGGATTGTGAAAACATCCAAAAATGCTTGAGTCGGATGCTCGCCAGTACCATCTCCAGCATTGATGATAGGTACTTGTGAGTATTTAGAGGCAGTTGCTGCACTGTTCTTGTCAGGGTGTCTCATAACAATCACATCACCGTAGCTTCCTAACGTACGTACTAGAATCAATAAATCTATTACCTGTGTCTCCAATGGTTTCTCCTTTGGCAATTGAGCTGGTAATTTGATTAATGCTTACGACTCCACCTCCTAAACGTGTCATGGCGGCTTCGAATGAGCAACTGGTTCTGGTGGAAGGCTCCCAAAATGCAGAACACATTACCTTTCCATTCAACAGGTTTACTTGACCCTGTCTTTCGACAAGAGTTTTCATCTCCTGCGCAACTCCAAACAAAATGTGAAGATCTTTACGGTCAAATGGCTTTACAGATACTACATGCTTTCTGTAGAATGGAGAAGAGTTGTGGATGTGGACCATAGATCTTGGAAGGTCTTGGATATACTTGGAAGCCACAGTTTCTCCTTTGTTTTCCAAAGTAACTGGTTCAGGTTCAAGTTTCTGCTCTAGCGGAGTAAGAATAGGAGAGCGGATTTCAGCAGAGAATAATCTTGCACGGGCAGGGCTCTTTGGTACAAGTTCAGCGGCATTTTGTGCAGGAGTGCCCACAGCAGTAAGTTTCCTGCGAGGGCTGGTGGCTGGAGCTTTGGACAAAGTTACAGTTCCACCAACTACTTGGCCAGATGGCTCCGCCAAATTGCTTCCATCCAAAAAGACGGTGGTCCCGCGGATAACTATTCTATGGACGAAACCTGTCAGTTCAATTTCATTAAATGACGATACAGATGAATTTCTGCTATCCAATTCGACCTGAAGTTAACTTGCATTTACCTCAATATAGGTTTCGCTTTGCTCACTAAGACTGAGAATCTTCTTTGGGTTGTGGCTAAATTTAGCAGAGATATCGTCAACAGTCAATCGCTTTTCGTTTACAGCAGTCAAAAGGAGCAAAATAGCAATTTCGTAAGGGTTTCCGCCCAATGCCTTAACTGCACTAATTTTTTCATGAACATCACCGACAGAGAAACAATCGATATCAGAAATATTTTCCCACAAAAAGTGAACATCATCTTCACTGCCAAGAACGGGAATATTAAACTGAGAGTTGTTGAAGAACAAGTTGTACACTGAAACATCAAATGTCACATTGATTCCTTGAACTCTTCCTAAAAGCAAGACTTTCATATCATCTGCAGTAAAAATTTGAGTGAAATGGATGGAACGGTTGTGTAGGCTTGCCAATAACAATGCTGAAGTGAGTGATTGTCCATGTGCTTTTACGACGATTGGTCGGGATTGTGGCCACGCCCTGAAGTATTCTGCGAGTTGCACCACAGACAAATTAGTGGCATCCAGATCGATAAACAAATGATTGGCTTTTCGGTTGATTTCTTCCAATTCTGGCAAATTGCCAATATTACCTGACACAGCATAATCAGTGTAAGATAATGAATTGCAAGAACTTTTGAACTTTTCAATTTCTTGAGGGCTGTTGAGCGGACCAGAGGCAATAGTGGTAAATCCACCGGCAAGTGCTTGCTTGGATTGGATAGCCACATTTTGAACAGCACGGGTTTCAATACTGACCAGTCCTGGAAGGTTGACTGTAACATGTGAAGATTGATAGTCATGAGCACTAATTTCGTATTCAACTCCACGTGATAATGCTTCAACAAATAACTTTGCACATTTGATATTTGTAATGAGAGGAATGTTGAAATCCACAGCCATTCTTCTGGTTTTGTATCCCTGAGAGACGTATGCAGCTGGTCTTCTAAATTTATTGTTTGATGGCAAATTGATGTATAAATCAATGAGCTTATTTTCCAAATGGTAGTTGAGACTATATTCTTTTCTTTGTTCTGTATTGTCATCTTCAATTGCTTCGAGGTAGTGGAGAGGAATGTTATGTTCGCTCATGAAATCTGAAGTTCCAGAAGTTGCGAATAGCTTGAATCCAAGTTGATGAAGTTTCTTGACAGAAGGAAGCAGCTCCATCTTTTCTTTGAATGAACCAATCGAAAACAGAATGTTCTTCTTTGGTAGTTTGAAGTTGGTGGCAACCAATGCCTTGATATAAGCTTCATATTTATCTTTTCCGAAACAAGCAACCTCACCTGTGGAAGCCATTTCAACACCCAAAATTGGATCTGCACCGGCTAATCTGCTGAAACTAAATTGTGGTACTTTGACGGCTACATAGTCAACTTTTTCAACACTTGGATAAGGAGTAACAGGTTCTCCCATAATAGCAAGAGTAGCCATTTCAATTAAGTCGCAATTGAGGACCTTTGATACAAATGGGAAAGATCTTGAAGCACGGACATTGCACTCAATGATTTTGATTTCGTTATTCTTTGCAATAAATTGAATATTACATGGCCCAGTAACATTCAAAGCTTCAACAACCTTGGCAGTAGCAATTTCGATTTTTCGGACAGTCTCTGGATCCAAATCTTGAGGTGGAAGAATTAAAGTAGCATCTCCAGAGTGTACACCTGCATTTTCAACGTGTTCAGTAACGACATGCATGATCAATTTCCCATCAATTGCAACAGCATCCATTTCAATTTCTTTGGCATCTTCAATAAATTTGGTGATGACTACAGGGTAATCACGGGAGACACTGACAGCCATTTGCAAGTAACTATGTAAGTCAGTTTCGGAATAGACAACATTCATTGCTGCTCCAGACAATACATAAGATGGACGTACAAGTACAGGGTAGCCTACTTGTTCACAGAATTTTGAAGCATCGTCCATAGATGTAAGCTCTTTCCAGAGAGGTTGGTCAACTCCGATTTTGTCACACATTCTGGAGAATTTGTATCTGTTCTCGGCACCATCAATCTTTTCTGGAGAGGTTCCAAAAATCTTTACTTTTTCTCTGTGCAATGCCAAAGCAATATTGTTTGGCGATTGCCCGCCCATACAAACAACAGCACCAGCGGAATTTTCAATTTCATAAATATCAAGAACTCTTTCAAGTGTAAGATTTTCAAAGTAAAGTCGGTCTGCTTCGTCATAATCGGTAGAAACTGTTTCAGGGTTGTAGTTAACCATCACGGTTTTGTATCCCTTTGAGCGCAAAGTACGGATACATCTGACTGCGCACCAATCGAATTCAACACTACTTCCGATACAATACACACCACTGCCAAGAACCATAACTCCTCTATCTTCAAATGTAATGTCATGCTCAGATGCATTGTACGTGGTATATAGATAGTTGGTATAACAAGGGAATTCTGCTGCAACAGTGTCAATTTGCTTTACAAACGGTGTAATTCCTCTTTCCACTCTCAACTTTCTAAATGCAAGCTCAGTACTTCCTAATGCAACGGCAATTTGTCTATCTGAAAACCCAATCTGTTTAGCGTAGCGAATATGTTCATCTTGAATAGTAGCCGGAGTATACTGTTGTAGCAACTTGTCATGATTGGCAATGGTTTGTAGTCTGTTTAAAAACCATTTGTCAATTTTGCACATGTCGTGAATCATATCCACAGAATAACCTTTGTGCATCGCTTTGGCAATTGCAAAGATGCGTAGTGGAGTTGGGCTTTTGATTTCTTCGTCAATATCGGAATCTGCTACACGATCAGTGTTTGCAAATCCGATATTTGAAAATTCAACAGCACGAACAGCTTTTTGGAAAGTTTCTTCGAAATTTCTGCCAATAGCCATTACTTCACCGACACTCTTCATCGCTGACCCAATCTTGTTGCTGACCCTGTCAAACTTTTTCAAATCCCATCTTGGCATTTTGATTACACAATAGTCTAAACTAGGTTCAAAGCAAGCAATAGTTTTCTTGGTGACACTGTTCTTGACTTCCGTGAGAGGAATTCCTAATCCAAGCTTGGCGGCAACGAATGCTAATGGATAACCAGTTGCCTTGGAAGCCAAGGCAGAGCTTCTCGACAGACGAGCATTCACTTCAATGATACAGTAGTCTTTGGTAGTTGGGTTAAGCGCGTATTGTATATTACATTCTCCGACCACCCCTAAGTGGCGAATAACGTTAACAGCAGTTCTTCGCAACATCATGTAGTCTTCATCAGATAATGTTTGAGATGGAGCAACCACAATAGACTCACCAGTATGCACACCAAGTGGATCAAAGTTTTCCATGTTACAAACAGTGATACAGTTGTCAGCAGCATCACGAACAACTTCGTATTCTACTTCTTTCCAGCCTTTCATTGATTTTTCCACCAAAACTTGTGGGGAGACAGAGAATGCCTTGGTACATAATTCCCGCAGCTGAGTTTCATTATCAGCAAAGCCAGAACCAAGACCGCCTAATGCGTAAGCGGCACGAATAATCAAAGGGAACCCGATTTCTTTTCCAGCCGAAATTGCTTCTTCCATCGATGTTGCTGCGTGACTGACTGCAGTTTTTTCGCCAATTTCAGCGAGTGCGGCATTGAAAAGCTCGCGATCTTCGGTAATTTCGATTGTTTCAATTTGGGTTCCTAAAACCTCTACTCCCAAGCTTTTGAATTCATCTTTCAATTGAACGCCCACATTTAATGCAGTTTGACCACCGAAAGTTACATAAATACCATCTGGTTTTTCGTATTTGATTACCTTTCTGACATAATCAGGCGTAACAGGTAAGAAGTATACCTTATCAGCAAGCCCTTTTGATGTTTGAATTGTTGCGATATTAGGATTGATTAAAACCGTGTAGATTTTTTCTTCCTTTAATGCCTTGATACACTGGGATCCAGAATAGTCAAATTCACCAGCCTGGCCAATGGACAAACCACCGGAACCTAAAACTAAAACCTTCTTTGGTCTTTTTCTAACTGGTGCCGCTGGACGGGGTGGGTGTGCAATTGGAACCAATTTCTTTGCAAATGCGCAATCCTTGACTGAAGCAATAAATTTATCAAATAAATATTCAGTGTCCCATGGTCCAGGAGTAGATTCTGGATGGAATTGCACACTGAAGAATGGAAGTGTTCTATGAATAATCCCCTAAGTATTAGAAATAGCTACCTCGTTTGATTGGTCATTTGCATTAACAAAGTAAGGTTCCCAGCCGTCTTTTAATGTCGAAACATCTACAGCAAACCCATGATTCTGGGAGGTAATATAACACCTTCCTGTTTGTAAATCAGTGCAAGGAATGTTGTGTCCACGATTACCATAGAGTAGCTTGATTGTTTTAGCGCCAGAAGCTAAAGCCAAAAGCTGATGACCTAGGCAAATCCCAAAAATTGGCTTGGTTTTAGCTTCAAGCATTTTTGACAATCTTTCAATAACAATAGTCAAAATCGATGGATCACCCGGTCCGTTACTGATAAACAAACCGTCGTAATCCTGTGCAGTAGTGAAATCGTAATCCCAGGGAACAACAGTGACTGAGACACCGCGTTTTGCAAAGCATCTGATTTGATTATTCTTCATTCCCACATCAACTGCAAGAATGTGTAATATTTTGCCATCAGGCCCTTTTACGGGCGTGACATTTGGAAGTGGTTGGTAAGTAGTTGGTTTCTTTGTCGAAACTTGAGCAACCAAGTTAATTCCATTTGGATCAACCCACTCAGTATCCGCATAATCAACCAACCAGTCTGGATTAGGCAAACTAGGGTGTGGGGTAATTTTAGGATACCTGAATATTAATTATTCATGCGAGGTTCTTATGAAACCCTGGATTTCATATATCCCGAATTTTACTTACGATTTAGAAGCATCCTTTGGAAAAACTACCTTTCCTAACATTGATCCTTGAGTACGGATCTTCTTGGTGAGTACTCTGGTGTCGACACCATACAATGCAGGAATATTTTGTTCCTTTAACCAGTCGGAAAGGGAAGATGAAGCAAGATAATGGGAGAAATCTTGGGAATAGATACCAACGATCAAACCCGCAATATGAATTTTAGAAGATTCAAAATAAACTGGTAGATTTTCAAGTGACTTTTCAACCTACTTGTAAATCTAAATAAACCTCAGTCCGGGAAGGAACACCATAGTTTCCAACCAATGGGAAAGTCAACACCAAGATTTGGCCTTGGTAAGAAGGGTCTGTAAGAGATTCAGGATAACCGACCATTCCTTGAAATTATTTTGAACTTACCTGTTTGGAAAACAGTTTCTCCAGCAACTGACACATTTGCACCAAAGGATGTTCCTTTGTAGCTTGACCCATCACTAAGTAATAATACTCCTTGAGTATCGGAACCAATAGAATACACTGCTGAGTGAGATACGGTCATCTGCAATATTTACAGAGAGGAACACGAAAAAAAATTTTCAGTTTTATACTTGCAGCCACACCGCTAGATGAAGAAAATGAAAAATTGCCTGTTTCGTTAAGCGGAAGAAAAAAAATTCAGTCCAACTTCAAGTGATAAATCTACGCATTAGCTGAGCTAGTTGGCCTCTGAAAGTGTGCGGCTGTTGCTCGCAGTTAGCTATTCAATCAGACTTATGTGTCATATATGAGAAAATCTTGGCTAGGAGTATTTCCAAATGATGACGTTCCTGCCATCAGTACAGGTCAACCATTTGGTTGTATTAAGGATAATGTATTTGGCAGGTCAAACACGACATTTCCTACAAGTTCCTCTCTGATATTTCTGAGATTGGTCTTGATTATAAATCCAGTTAACCCTCATACTCGGTTAGTTTGGTACTTTTGGCAGAAAGCACGACTCAATATATTGAACATGTTAATTTCAAAGGAGTAACCTAATTGATCAAAGCGACACAAAATTATTTAATACGATATGTATTGAACTTTTTGAAGACTTAATTTATCTCGCTGTATTTAGGGTTTTTGAACAGATGGCGGTTGTAAAAGACAAAAACCCAAATCCCTGAAACAATACAAAGCACAATATTAATCCAGGCAATTGCTTTATAGCTTGCACCGCCAATGAAGGGGAAGATAATCCGGCCCAAGCTTCCTGCTGCCGTTAGAATTCCCATTTCTCGTCCTTGCTTATTTGCTTTGACAATTTCCGAGTAAGATGATATAGTTAGTGTTTGACATATTGGAGATGCAAAGGACAATATCAACACCATTCCACAGACAAATACAGTAAAGTTTTTGTTCATGATCTCTGGCACCAGAAGCAGCGATCCCACCGAGAACAGAATAATTCCAAGAAGCAACATAGTCGCACTTCCAAACTTCTTGACCATTTGATTCAAATACAGAAAAATGACAGAGCCCAAGAGTCCCAAAAGGAAGAAGAATTCGGCGGAATCCTGTATAATATCAAGTTCGGCCGGTATACTCTTCATACCTTGATATTGATTGGCGCCAAATGTCTCCAACACTCCTAGAATTCCCCTGAGGACAAAGTTTAGAAAGAGGAAAAGAAGAAAAGCTTCCTTTTTTCTGTCATTTTGTTCAGCTGGAGTTTCTTCAGACTTTGCTTGCACTAGCTCGTACTCCTCTCCGGATGCTTCTGAATCAACAGCCCGTGAAAGAAATAGCAAGGGAATCATCGCCAATGACAGGGAAGCCATAACAAGACCTGGCAGTACACCATAAAAGAATTGTGAGGTGTCATCTATTGGGATGTAAACAGCTAGTAATGGACTAACAGAGAAACCTAAATATTGGGCAAGAGTGATCCATGACATATACTTTACTTTTTCAGTTTTGCGTGAAATGCGAGCCATAAACGCGCGGGAAACACTGATTGTTCCAGATGCACATCCAATAAATAGCCGGGAAATTACAAGTATCGTGGAGGAAGCCAAACCAAAGCTCCCAGAAAATGCAAATATAATATTGCTAATGACCAAAATTGCACTGGCTATTTGAAGAGTTGTTCTTGAGCTTCCCAAGTAATCTGCAAGTGCTCCGAATACATAAGATCCAATCAATCGTCCAAATGAAAAAGCAGATATTGCAAGGCCCATGACAAGCTGAGGATTAGAAGGTGCCACTGACTTTACGTATAGGAATAGCGTAGGTATGGAAATCCCCCTAGCAGATTCACTGATGAATACCTGGATTATCATTATGGCAACATCCAGAGTCCTTTGCGCAGGAAGCATCATATTTAGTTTTATGGAAAATTGATGGCTTTTATGGAATTGTGAATCCACCCCAAATAGATCATAAATCGGAAATATCCACGCACCAACGATCGAATGAACAAACCATTTGATTATTCGGTCAAGACAGAAAAGCAAAGTTATCTTTAAATGGTTTGAAATAATAGAATTCTGACCTTGTGCAAGACAGCTTTCCGCTCTCTGGAAATCACTGCAAGAAAGTATTAGAAGCCCGAAAGTGATAGTTGCAAGTGGGAAATCAATCTTTGCCACAAGTGACGAAATACTCTTTTAAATTATAAAATCAATTTCAAGCAAATAAACCCCCCTATTCTTAACTGATGAGTTGAGCTTCTAATGATTCATTATTGACTCGATGCGGCGAAAATCTTGCAAAAAATGCAAGTTGAAGAAACCAAAGAAAAACCAGTAGAGCAAACAGAACAACAGGCATTTGGTTATGATTCAGGGTATCAATCAGAAATCTTGCAGAATTCGTCCTATCAAAAAATCAGGAATTCATTGTTGTACTTGATGAAGCAGACCACTACCATTTTGGAAAATATGCCAGCTGCCCAATTCCCCCAAACCGATTTGGTGCTTTTAACCGCCGACAGGGTCAATGAAGTTATCAATCACTTTGACAGATTGCAAGTTAGAATCTCAGACACGCACTCCAAAGTTCTAGTTACTGGCGATTTAAATGCAGGTATTTGTTCTTAATGTAGGCAAATCCACCTTTGTCAACACCCTGTTGCGCCGCCAAGTAGTTCCTGATGATCAAGAACCCTGCACTGCATTATTTGTCGAAGTGGTGGACAAATCGGATAACAATGGAATTGAAGAAGTTCATGCTATTCCGGACCCTGCGGTTTACTCAAAAGATAACGCAGAAACTTTTGTAAAAATTCCAGTAGAAGATTTAAGAGAGCATGTGGAAAATGATGAATCTAGCCATCCCCTAATGAAAGTGTACGTCAAGGATAACCGCAATAAATCCAGCTTATTGCACAATGGAATTGTGGATATCAGCTTAATTGACTCTCCTGGTTTGAACATTGATTCTATGAAAACAACATCGCTCTTTTCCAAGCAAGAAGAAATAGACGTGATCGTTTTCGTTGTGAATGCAGAGAACCACTTTACGCTATCTGTAAATATATCTAATGGCAGGGCAAAGAATTTTTGGAAACTGCGACCAAGGAAAAGGCTTACGTGTTTATAGTGGTCAACAGATTTGATTCAATCAAAAGAAAAGATAGAAACAAGAGGGATATTCTGGAACAAATTAGGTCAATTTCCCAAACAACTTTTGGTACAATTTCCTAATCAAAGATGAAGCTGACAATTTGGTTCATTTTGTTAGTTGTCGCCAAGTATTCCAGTACTATACGGCTGGCGTCCAACCTTCAGCGGACAACTGGATTCCTGACTTTGAGCGATTGGAAAGCTGTCTTCGCTCATTTATCTTGGAAAAGAGAACAAAGTCTAAACTTGCCCCTGCCAAGGTATATCTCGGAAACGTTCTGTCAGATCTTGAAACAATTTCCAATTACAACATTCAATACCATGATGCAGAATCGTTTAACTTGGCCAATGAGTTGGGTACAATCGGCCCTATTTATCAAAAGATGAAATTATTAAAGGAAAAGTACTTTGTCGATTCTGAAAAGAATATCGACGTCTTAGCAAAAGAAATTTCCGACTTTTCAGACAAGACTCTTTTAAACTTTATCGAAGGTAAGACTCGCTAATCCAGAATTTGAATTGTTTATGGATACAGTTGAGTGGAACGGTGCCATTCAGGTTTGGCAGTATGCGCATGAGCTTAGACTAGTTGTTTCCAGGTTGGCATTTATCAGATTAAGATCCTGCCACACTTTTGCACAAGAAAAGTGTTTAGATTATGTCCGCAAGATCTCTTCTGCAGCAAAGGAATGCGTTCCCCAAGATATTGATTTGGATGAAGCACCTCTTCACGAAGGCTTGGAATTAAGAAGTCAAGGGTCATTGCTAGATCTGTCCGACCATAGCTTATTTGACAGCGCCGATCGATTTGAAATTATTAAAGATTTTATTCCTGCGCTTGGTATGGTATCTGCTGGTGTTTTAGGTTATAGAAGCTTGGTCACCGGTATTTTGAAATCCCAGTCGCACTCTTTCTCTAGGATCGCAAAGTTGGCCGTTACTGGACTTGCAATTACTGGGGTTGGCTTGTTGATATTTAAATTATCAGACATGAAGGCAACCGTTCAATCAAAACTTACCACAAAACTAAAGCAGTATTTCAAGGACTCCAGCTTTGTCGAATCAAATTCTCATTATATATCAAGTACCTCCCATCGCCTACTTCGCACTGGAGTCAACGATTTCCAAAGAAAATTCCAATACTCTATGGATGAGCAAGAAAGAAAGTTTAATTTACAAAACGCTGCCAAGAGCAAAGCAGAAGAAGAATCTAGAATTTTTAGCAATATTTACAAACGAGCTGTTTCAATCAAACAAGAACTGGAAGCTATTTCACTTGAATAAATGTCAAATTATTTCATCTTTTTTTATGCAAGGATTGAACGAGCAACTTATCGCTTGGGGTCTGCGAAAGCGGAAATACCACTTGCTTTGGGTAGGACTGGATAACTCTGGCAAATCAAGTCTCCTGCATTATCTAAAATACAACCAGGTTAGTTTATCTTAACCAAGCCCGTTGAGAACCCTTTCCCAACCATCGGATTTACAAAGACAATTGTAACAAAGTTTGATACAGAATTAACTGTTATGGACTGTTCCGGAAAATGTAGGTTCAGGAGAATATGGAATCTAATTGATGGCTACGACGCGCTTGTTTTTGTTGTTGATGTTACAGACAAGGACAGAATGTCAATTGTTAAAGAGGAACTGGAGCAATTTATACACCACAAGAGTAAACGACGAATTCCTATTTTGATATTAGCGAATAAAACTGATTTGGAGGAAGGCTTGAGTCCTTCAGATTGTAGTTCAGCCCTAAGTCTGGACAGTATAAAAGATCGAGCTTGGACTATTATTCCATGCAGCGCCAGCGATGGTAGAGGTGTTTTAGATGCATTTAAGTGGCTCTCCTCATCATTGAATAAAACTTGAATTTTATAAGTTTATTAAAAATTGACTGTAAAGAGACATGATTTTGGCAACATATGCTTCCAAATGGAAGATGGCCTTATTTCCAAGTCTCATGCGGTGCTCCTAGACGTTAAATCTACTTACATATTCGGCTGCGTTAGTAACAATGTCAATTTTTAGCTGTCCATCTACAATTTTTAATAATTCAAATGTCAAGCTCTTTATAATCACTTCTGGAGGAATACAGTTCGCAAGTAGCTGATAGAATTTACCGCGGACATCAGCTAGAGTCTGCGGTGATTGATCATTCAGAATCGTGTTGGCGATCTCTTGGATGAATAGCTCCCAATCCGTGATTGGCAACTGTTGCCCTTCGACGAAAGGATACCTATGTTAAAAAATATTACTGCTGAACATAAAGCGATTCAAGCATTAAAAGTGCCTTTCTAAGGTTGCCTTCACAGGCTTGAGCAATTCTTTCTGCAACAGTATTGGGTAAGCCCAACTTTTCATTCTTTGCACAAGATTGCAATACTTTGATAACCTAATATTACAATTTTGGTACCGTTTCATTAGAAGGGCACGGAATCCTTAGCATCATGCACCTACTTCGAATTGGAGCGATAATCTTTGAAGTTACGTTGCAACACAAAATAATTCGCAAGTTTGACATGTATTTTTCCATAGTTCGTCGGAGTGCAGCTTGCGCATTGCGGGATAAACTATCCGCCTCATTAATCACTACAATTTTATACTTGTGCTTTGCATTTGTGTCAATCTGCTTTGTTTGCGCCATCTCTTTGATCAAGTCCTGTATAACAAGCTGATCGCTATTCCCTAAATCGCTAGGTGTGATTTCAACATGGTAACTGGATGAAATCAGCGTAATTTCAAGTTTCTTTTTTGAAGGAGTTTCAAACTGTCGTACGTCAATTTTCAGTTTTTCCGAACGGATTCCATAAATCTCTCTTAATATTGCTGAAATCCTGGTTTTCTTTCCAGCTCCAGATGGGCCATAGATCAGGAGATGGGGCAAATCGCCATTCAATGTCTGCATTAATTGAATTTACCATTTCCTGCAATCTTGCGGTAATTTCTGGATGGTAATCAAGCGTATCAAGGCTGGTTGGCCGGTATTTGTCTACCCACAACGACATTTGAAGATTAAAAGATCTGGCAAGTCGGACACTCAAATTTATGTCCGTGTTTGTTAGGGCTCAAAAGTATTCAATTAATTGCTTTTAAATTTACTCTTACTGGAACGGAAAAATGACTTGTGTTTTACACTGATTTTTCCTAGTCATTTTCACCTGCTGTTGGAAAATTACAAAAAAAATTCAAATGGGTTCGACTTCGATATGGTCTGGATTCTACAAAAAGTCTTTAAAGGAACGAAAGTCGCAAATTGAGTTATCATTTCCGCAGCTGGTGGAAAATCAAGGATTTAAAATTCTGGAGGAAGAGCAGGCAAATAACATGATTGAAAATTGTATTGGGATAACTGGATTGCCTTTAGGTTTGGCATTGAATGCGGTTATCAATTCAAAATCTGTAGTTATTCCTATGGTAGTGGAAGAGCCTTCAGTGGTCGCAGCGGTGTCTGGAGCGTCAAAGTTGATTTCTGCGTGTGGGGGGTTTACGGGAACATTGCCAGATAGGAATATCATATTTGCTCAAGTTCAATTGCTTGATATTGCGGATAATGACTTGGAAAGGACTATTTTAACTGTATTTACGACTAATATTAGTTGAATAGCAAAAAGCCCTTCTTGATTAGCCAATCTAACGAGTTTTGTAAGACAATGTTCAACAGAGGAGGAGGAGTGGTTGATTTGACAATCCGCCAAATCAAGAAATCAACCAAAAATTCGACATCAAACACATGGGTAGTAGTTCACTTTCATATTGATGTATGCGATGCAATGGGTGCAAATTGTGCTAGTACAGTGGCTGAGGGTATGGCTCCCTTTTTGGCACAGCTGACAGGATGTCGAATTGGCTTTAGGATTGTGTCTAATCTTGCAACTGAACGCTTTTCCACTGCAAAATTTCAGTTGCCAGTGTCACAGCTAGGATATAAAGGGTTTGATGGGATGGAAGTAGCGAAAAGAATAGTGGAAGCGTATGAGTGGGCAGTTGACGATCCATACAGAGCCGTTACCCATAACAAAGGAATTATGAATGGGATAGATGCTGTCGCTCTTGCAACTGGCCAGGATTGGAGAGCTATTGAAGCTGCCTGCCATTCATGGGCCAGTTTAAAATCTGATGCTGGTTACAAACCGTTGACGGAATACTCTATTGAAGAATTACACGGGGAGCATTATTTAATTGGAAAGCTTGAGCTGCCTATTACAGTTGGAACGGCAGGTGGGGTATTGAAAACGAATCCGAGCTATCAACTTTCACTTGGGTTGATGGGCAGTCCGAATTCAAAGGAATTGGCTTTATCAATGGTATGTATTGGATTAGCTCAAAATTTTGCGGCCCTCAGAGCTCTTGCGACCGAAGGTATTCAAAGAGGTCATATGTCGTTACATGCCAGAAATATTGCAATAGCAGGTACTGTGGGTTTAACTGTAGCTGGAGCTCCATCTCACGCAATAAGCGAGTGTGTGACGTTTATGATTGAAACAAATCGAATTAATCAGGTAAACCGCCACTTAATGTGTAGTCTGCTGTTATTGAATATTTAGCGGCAAATCAACTCCAGTCTCAATTGTCAAATCTTCATTCTGATGATGCACCAAAGCAAGCCCCGTCAATGTTTTACTTCGAAGATACCGTAAACGCAAACAGCTCTTTGGAGCCCGTTTTGTCTTTGAATATTGCGTTCAAGACTTTTGGTGATAAGCCGGTGAATATTATGTTCACCAATGAATCAAACTCTACAGATTCAATTGCACACCTGCTCTTTGGACAAAAATCGTACAACTGGATAACCTCAGTGTTTCACACACTAGAAAAAATCAAACTAACTACTATCAAGCCTGTCCGAGCAAATCAAATTTTGTCAAAAAAGTTGAAACTCTTAAGCATGATCATGAACATTATATGCAAGAGGATATACCTAACTCACCCAAACGAAACAAAGAAATTTATTAAAGCAGTATTGGAATCGCCAGGATACGATCCATCATACCCAATAGTGCCCAATGATTCCTCTCCAGTGTCCTGGTCAGCTGAAATGATTGGTGCAATACCGTTAGTAAAAACTCATTCTGGGGCAGTATTGGTGAAAGAAGATACAGCTTCGCATTCTCTCAAGTCGTCTTCGCTGTTTCAAGCAAATTTAACCAGTATCATTGAAGAAATTGTGTCTCAAAATGGCCAGTCGGTTTTGCTGACTGTTGGTCTGCCGCTGCTTCTGGCAGTGTGGCAGGTTTTTGAATGTAGAATTTTAGAATGGGTCGGCTCACCTCTTCTAGCATCAACGTTACTTACAGAACAAAGACATGTAATTGCTTCAATCATAGGTGCAATTAATCCTGTTGATTTTGACCAAGCCATTAGCATCAGCGCAAAGCGCATGCAAGTGACAATGTTCCTGTTGAGTGATGCAGTCCGTTTCCAGTCAGGAACCATTCAGCCAAATTTGGTGACAAGTATTCACTCTATTGGGTCTACATTAGAGCGCGATCAAATTTTGGCGCACGATCTATCACCCATGCGTCTCTATAGGGATATTCAACTATTGAACAGCAACAAATTGTCTTTGGATTGTGATATTTCACTGGGGGTTACAAACACTTTTTTGATTTGGTTGAATTTAAATAACGGATACACGGTTGAACAAATATTAAGCCTTTTGCCAGAGTCGAAAGAAGAATGGAAAATGGTTTATGAATCGCTGATTCCCCTTTTCAAGGTGTATCTTAATTCAGTTTGGAAACCGTCAATCAATATCTTTGATAAAGATAGCCCATTTGATACAACTGGACTAAAGCAAGCAAGCTCTTTTTATCTTAATTATTATGATGTTGCCTGGATCGAAAGCGCAATAAATTAACTTTAATATTACAAATCATAACCTTTTCCTAAACAATAATAATCAATAGGTACACCTTCCTCGATATTTGGATTCAAATAACCTTTTGAAGTAGCTACCCCATTTTGCTGAAGCATGGTAATGCACAGGACTGTGATACCTACTCCAGCATCTAAGGCAACAGCCAGGATATAATTGTACTTTTGCCACCTACATAAGCAACACTTACCAAATATTATAGTTTTTGTACAAGTAAGACTGGAAAATCCACGCAACTATCACTGGAACGATATAGAAATTTTGGAACTGACCTGGACCAAAAAATGACGATAACAATGGAACGTTAATCATTTTCCAGTATGAAGCGGGATATATCTTGTTTAGATACCAAGGTATAATTGGAAGAAAGAGTCCAATTGCAAAACACCAAAGAGTTGATTCATAAACGGATCCAACCCCGAAAAACCTCTGCGGCCCGATTGCTCCCCAAATTGCACCTGAATCAAACAGCGCTTACCTGCATTATAAAAAACAAAATAATCAGTTGCTTGCCAGTCGCCCGTGCCGAGGATGTTGTCTAGTGAATCCATTACCCAAAAACTTGTTACAGTATTCACAAATGCTCCAAGAAACGTTCCATACAATTGGGCAAAAACCATATGTATGGGATTAATCTTCATATAATGCCCTAACTTCAAATCTGCCAACAAAGTGATTGCTTGTATAACTGAATTAGTTCCCAAACTTTTGAATGCCATCACAACAACAGTCTTTCCAGGCAAAAGGAGTCCAATAACAAACTCAGTGAGCACGTTTATTCCTAGCCTAGTTCCAGAAATTGCGGTAATCACTCCAATAGGCAGGACTGAAAGTATTGCCATCGCAATACATAGTAGAACAGACCAAAACGGCATTTCATACGAAGTAAATCCGGAAATGATAAACTGAAGAAAAATTAGAAACGCCAGGAAATACAAGAATGCAGATTCAGGGATATCTGGATATCTTCTCATCAACATATTGTGAATATCGTCTTCTGCTTCTTCCAGTTGCCTGATGGCGGAACTAAGCTGAACATAGATTTCGTTTCCGTGCCACAGATATACATGCATAAAAGCTATATTAAGGTAAATTACCAGCAACTATGGACAAGAAAGAAGCTGCATATGCCAAGGCAAAGAAAGAGGAAATGTATATTGGTGACTCCTTTTGATACATTTCTTCATTCAAGTTGAATTTTGGTGGTTCATACAAGCTCACTGCAGAGATGTGGAATCCAGAAGAATTAAACAGCGCAGCTGAATTAAGTACAGGGATTGGCCGCCCGTCGGTATATTTATGTATATGAAGCTGTTGATCTTTTCCAAAGCCATTCGAAAAGAATACTAGTGGTGTTAGCACCCACCCCCAAATAACATTTGAAAATGCGATATTAACAGTAGCCCTAATTTAATACAAAGTACCACCAAGGTGTAGTTAAGGCACTTCCTTTCACATAATACCAATCAAGAGTCAGTGATCCGATTCCTAAACCGTATCCATTATCTGAGGAAAACAAAAAGTTGGCCTTTTCCCCAAGTCCAAGAAAACAAAGGAGGTTGAAAGACTGTAGGGCTACCAAAAAGTACTGGGGAATCCATGCATATGCAAAGCTGAGAGCAAACGCAATCCAAAAAAAATTGAATCGAGATAGTTTGTAAACCGAAGATTCATCATTTTCATGTGGAGAATGGAACCCAACAAAAAGCGCTACTGTTGACAAAATTCCAGGCCAAACCATGGCTCGAGGTTTAACTAAAAACCTTCGAGCTAATCCTGCTATTCCAAACCCCAAAAACTGTGTTGTCAATACCCTAAATTAGGAAAACTCACCATCCTAAAGACTCTAGAAAGGAGATGGATGTATTCCCCATAAACATTTTTGACCGCTGAGTAACTACATTATCTATACCATAAGCGATTCCGCCCCCACAACTAGCAATTATAGTTATCAAAACATGTTCTTTCATTCCAAACAAACCAGGATTCAATTGCAATTCGTAATTAGATATCCTAAATTTGTAATTTGGCAAGAATTGTGCCATAAATATTCCCATTGGATAACTCAATAGGGTAGCCAAGAATGCGGGTATCTTTGTAAGCAGCAAGTACCTCGAACGGAGTGGTTCTGAAAGCCAAGATGGAATTTACAACACCCAAAAAGATGCACCACAATGAGCCTAATATTATTACTCTTAATGTAAGACTAGGTGCCATTGGATCGTCAGTTTGCGGTATAATTGAAGTGCGGTCGTACTTTTCTTCCTGGAATTCATCTTCAATATCCAAATTATCCAACTCTATATACTCTGAATCCTGGGATTCCCTTACACTATTCAGTGGCTAATGATTAAATTGAATTACATTGTATTTCATTCGTTTTGGAGATTCTGAAACTTTTCACATTTCGCGTGTTTGGCTTCAACTTCAAATTGTCCAATGGACAATCGTCCGCCTTTCTTTTCAAGCCATGCGTCGATCAATTGGATTCGCAAACTTCCTGTCTCAACGAGCGGTTGGATAGAATCGTTCGTATCATGACTGATCAGTCAAACCTAGTTTAGATATACATATACGATTGACAGGGCGAAAATGACCAGTGCCTTAATTATCACTGCAATACCTGAGTGCTCACACCAATAATATATTAAATAACATGGCAAATTACGCCAAGGGTTAAAGCACCGCTATGCTTGATAATGTAACTCTAAAGTCCGCCTTATCAAACCGATTGGTTTTCTTATTCCCGCAAAGCCGGCGGATACAGGGGTGGGTGAGTCAACCAGTGAAACGATGTCATGGAGAAAAAAGTCCACCAAAAAAATTTAACGAATGGCGAACGTATCATACTTTAGGCTACTTTCCTACGCAAGGCCGGTAGATTATATCTACGTATTGCTGGGGACCTTAGCTGCAATGGCGGTATACTAATCTTTAATTGCAGAACGGAGCAACCCTTCCAGTTATGACTATATTTTTTGGACAAATTATTGAATCTTTTGTTTCTTATGAGCCAGGAAATCAAGCGTCATTAGATAAGATGAATAGCGATATGGGCTTTGCAATTACAATGGTATTTTAATTTTAATGTGAGATGTGTGTAATCGGCGCTGTTACTTTTGTCGGGTCATATGTCCAAATGACTTGCTGGATTTTATTCGGTGAAAATGTGTCCAAGAGAATAAGAGAGAGTTTCTTTCATGCTATTTTACGTCAGGATATCGGGTGGTTTGATGCTACTTCTACCGGTGACTTGAATTCCAGGTTAACTGCCGACATCAACATTATCCAAGAAGGCCTTTCCGATAAAGTGGGGCTTTTAATTCAATTTTCGTGCGCTTTTGTAGCTGGCTATATTATTGCATTTGTCCGTGGATGGAGACTTGCTTTGGTACTGCTCGCAACTCTTCCATTTCTATCTGGAGCAGCTTATCTCATGTCCAAAATATTATCTGGTGGGCAAGGAGAAGAGCAAGATGCATATGCCGACGCTGGAGCAATTGCCCAACAAACATTCACTTCCATCAGAACAGTCGTCTCATTTGGCGGCCAAGAGAAGGAAGCCGAGAAATACTCTAAACACTTGGATACTGCAGAAAAAGCTGGTATCAAAAAGGTCATAGTTATTTTACCTTAGGCGTTATCAAATGGTGCTGGGATTGGGTTCTTTCAATTTTTAATGTTCAATATTTACGCTCTCACATTTTGGTATGGAAATACACTGGTTCCAGACCCTATGCACACCGGTGATGTTCTCAATGTGTTCTTTGCAATTATTATCGGCTCTTTTTCTTTGGGAAATGCCACTCCGCACATCACTGCCATTGCTTCTGCATTGGGTGCAGCAAACGGTATCTTTGAAACCATTGATAGAGTTTCTCCAATTGATGCCCTATCACCAAAGGGTGAAAAGCTTGAAAGTGCCAAGCAAGATATTGAATTCAAAGATATCGATTTCCATTATCCTTCACGAAAAGATGTTCCTATTCTAAAGAAATTCAATTTAAAGGTAAAAACTGGTCAAACTGTTGCTTTGGTCGGTCTATCTGGTTCTGGGAAGGTAAATTGCGCAAGTTAAAGTTAGTCCACAATTGTCAAGCTGCTGGAGAGATTTTATGATCCAGTAAGTGGTTCTGTATTACTTGGATCTACTGATATCAGAAATTTAAACATTTCATGGTTACGTAGCAATATTGGAATGGTTACTCAAGAGCCAGTTTTGTTCGACACAACAATCAAAGAAAACATCATCTTGGGTCTAGATGCAGAGCATGCGAACGCTCCTGATTTGAGCGATCGAATTGAAAATGCTTGTCGGCAAGCCAACTGTTGGGATTTCATTCAAAAACTACCAGACAAGTTGGACACCAAAGTTGGTGAAGCTGGTGGAATGCTTTCTGGTGGTCAAAAGGTAATTATCTATTAACATAGCAACGTATTGCTATTGCTAGAGCCATCATTAAGAACCCTTCCATAATTTTACTTGACGAAGCTACATCTGCTTTAGATACAGAGTCGGAAAGAGTTGTTCAAGCAGCGCTAGAAACCGCTGCAGCTAACCGAACTACCATTATTATCGCTCATCGTCTTTCTACAGTGAAAAATGCCAACTTGATTGTGGTAATGGACGCAGGAGAGATCATTGAACAAGGTACTCATGCAGAACTATTGGAAAAGAAAGGAAATTACTATAATCTTGTGCAAGCTCAAGAATTGAAAACTGAAGACCCTCAATCACCAAAAATTACTGCAAGCTCTCCGGCAGCAGAAGCCGAAGCAATCAAAAAAGCCGATCTCCAGACACCAGATAAAGGTGTTGTAGTTCTTAGTTTGGATAAGGATAATGAGAAGGCAAAAAAACCAGAAGGGAAATTGAATTATGGAAGATTAATGGCTTACAACAAACCTGAATACGGCTTAATGGCGCTGGGGTAATTCTTTCTTAACAACAGAATTTTTGGTGCATTGTGTAATGGTGGTATTCAGCCAGTATTTGCAATCATATTTTCAAAGGTACTTACTATATTGGGCACCTCTTTGACCAACACATATTCACTGATATTTGTTGGTTTGGCCTGTGGTGCCTTTATTACAAACTTTTTACAACTTGGATTACTAAAATATTGTGGAGAAAAGGTTTTCTGTTTCTAATCTAGATGACCCGAAGAGTCCGGTATCAAGTCTTTGTAGCGCTGCTCAAACAAGAAATTGGATTCTTTGACATGGAAGAGAATGCCGCCGGTGCTCTAACTTCAAAGCTATCTGAGGAAGCAAATCTTGTTATGGGCCTAACTGGGCCTTTCTTTGGGGCTGTTTTGCAGTCTATTGCTGGTGTTGCAGTTGGTTTGATCATAGCTTTTATTTCCTGTTGGCAACTATCTTTGGTTATTTTAGGAATGGTTCCCTTGATCGCTGCTGCTGGATATATGCAGTTGCAAGCGCTAGTTGGATTTGGCAGCAAAACTAAAGCTGCATATGAAGCTGCTAGTCAAAAGGCTTCTGAAGCTATTCAGACTATTCGCACTGTTGCAGTTCTAAATAAGGAAGAGGTGTTCTACAAAAGATACCTGGATAGTATTGTGTTGCCTCACCAAATTACCATTAAAGGAGCGTTTCTTACCTCAGGAGGGTTTGCTTTCTCTCAAAGTATATTGCACTTTGCTTGGGCAGTTTCCTTCTACTATGGTTCTAGATTAGTGGTTTGGGGACTTTACACAACGGGCGATGTATTCAGGGCGATTTTCACCATTATTTTCACCGCAATGTTAACCGGGCAAGTCAATGTAAGTTCCTATTAATATTAGAACCATACTCCAGATGCTGCAAAAGCTAAGCTTGCAGCTTTTTCGATTTTTGCCGTCTTGGACCGAAAGTCGCTGATTGATCCTACCTCTGAAGGTGGCGAGAAAAAGGAAAAGGTTCAAGGAAATGTGTCTGTGAAAAACGCTCGATTTACCTATCCAGCTAGACCAGATGTGGAAGTTCTCAAAGGATTATCTTTGGATGCATTTGTTGGAAAGACTGTCGCTCTTGTGGGTCAATCTGGATGCGGAAAATCCACGGTTATGGGATTGCTTGAAAGATGGTATGACCCTTCTAGCGGCACAATTACTTTTGACAATATTGAAGTAAATAAGTGGAACGTTAAGAATTTAAGATCGCACATGGCTATCGTAGGACAGGTATTTGGTTATTAACCTTAGGAACCTGTGTTGTTTAACGTCAGTATCCGGGACAACATCGCCTATGGTGCTACTGGGTCGGTTGATGAATTGGCAATACAAGAGGCAGCGAAATTAGCAAACATTCATGAATTTATTATCGGTCTTCCAGACAAGTACGATACTCTAGTGGGTGAGAAAGGTGGACAAATATCTGGAGGGCAAAAACAGCGTATTGCTATTGCCAGAGCCTTGATTAGAGATCCTCGCTTACTGCTGCTTGATGAAGCAACCTCTGCACTCGACTCAGAATCAGAAAAAGTCGTCCAAGAAGCATTAGATAATGCCGCAAAGGGAAGAACAACAATTGTGATTGCACACAGACTGTCAACCATTCAAAATGCTGATTTGATTCTTGTGGTTGGTGGTGGAGCTGTTATTGAATCTGGAACTCATTTCGAATTACTTGAACAAAAAGGCTCTTACTATCAGTTGGTTAATCAACAAAAGTTGGTTTAATATATTTGAAACCCCCCAGTATTTTTAAACTTTTTGGCTAAAAACATTTTTCCATTTTTTCAACTAATGGAAATTTCAGATTTTGTAGATAATATTGAAGATGAAAATGAATTGGAGAACCGAATCATGCAGGATGCAGAAAGGGAATTTGAAGAACAGGCCCGTGAAGTAGAGAGCAAGCGACTGAATAAAATCCAATCCAAACTCAGAGCTGCAAACTCCAAGTTAAATAAATTCTTGGATAGGGGAAAACCGGTGGATGATATACTGCAAGAAATTGAATTTCTGAGTCAGCAAGAGAAGGAAATTAAAGAGCGATTAGATAATCGTAAGTGATTCTTACTTAGGAACCGAAATTGTGACCGAAACGGAGAGGGATCGTCTCATTCGTACTGGAAAAATAAATCCATTCACAAAAGAAGAGGATATTCAACTTGGAAAAGAGTACAACTCGGTTGAATTATACGTGGGAGATTCTGATGAAGAGGAAGTCTTAATGGATGATGGAGATGAGAGTTACTATCAAAGAAGGGTAATGGGTTGGGTTGTGAAAAGGAGAAGGAAAAGGTTTTTGGGGATGAATGGGGAAAGTGCGCTCGAAATATCTGAAGATTACACAACTTCAATCGAGGATGAATTTACCACTCCATCTGGAATTTCCCCTGATGAAATTATAGAAGAATATAAAATACCAGGAGATATTGCTGCACATCTCTTTGATTACCAAAAGGCATGTGTTCGTTGGCTCTGGGGTAATTATTCTTCATGTTAGAATTGCACAAGCAGAAGGTGGGAGGAGTGCTTGGTGATGAGATGGGCTTGGGTAATCATTATTGATATCAGGTAAAACGGTTCAAATTGTAGCATTTTTGGCAGGCTTGGGCTATTCCAGCCTCCTAGATGGACCGATTTTGATTGTTTGTCCAGCGACTGTTTTGAAACAATGGGTACAAGAATTCCATAAGTGGTGGCCACCTTACAGAGTTGCTATTCTCCATTCTTCTGGAAGTGGTGTTAATGAGGGTGGGATGTTTGAGTTTGAAAGCGAAACTGACGATTCAGAAAATGAGAGGCAACCCAAAAGACGAAAATACAGCAAATCATCAATCAAATCGAAAGGCATAGATTCTCTTTTAAGCAAAATCGTCAAAAAGGGCCATGTGTTGGTAACGACATATAGTTCAATGACTATTTATGAAGACCTGCTTTTGAAAGTTAAATGGGCGTACTGTATTTTAGATGAAGGTCACAAAATCAGGTAGCCGCTATTAACAAAGGAACCCTGATGCTAAGGTAACGCTGGCCTGTAAAAGTTTGAAAACGCCCCATAGAATAATCCTTTCTGGGACTCCAATTCAAAATAACTTGACTGAACTTTGGTCATTGTACGACTTTGTCTATCCAGGTAGATTAGGAACACTGCCTGTATTTCAGTCTGAATTTGCCGTGCCAATCAATATTGGAGGATACGCAAATGCGACAAACGTTCAGGTGCAAACCGCATACAAATGTGCTTGCATTCTAAGGGATTTTATTTCGCCATATATGCTTAGACGAATGAAAGTTGATGTTGCTCAGCAACTACCAAAAAAAAGTGAACAAATTCTGTTTTGTAAATTAACTCCAATTCAAAAGCAGGTATGGAATATACTAATGAGAAATATTTGAAATATATCCATTCTGAAGAGGTTGCACGCATTTTGGATGGAAAACAGCATGTACTTTCAGGAATTGATATATTGAGAAAAATCTGCAACCATCCAGATCTCATTGAAAACTCTGATGATGTAAGATTAAATTGATTGTAGACAACTGACTATGGTGCGATTGAGAAATCCGGCAAAATGATAGTAGTAGAGAACTTGCTAAAAATGTGGCATCTGTACAAAAATAGAGTTCTACTGTTTTGCCAAACTAGGCAGATGCTGGATATAGTGGAGCAATTCATTCAACAGAAAACAAGTACCCTTTTCAATAACTGAAGGCTATAAGTATTTGAGAATGGATGGGACAACCCCTATTAAGACACGTTCAACTCTAATTGATTCTTTTAATCAAAATACCGAAATATTTTTGTTTCTGCTGACAACCAGAGTTGGTGGGCTGGGAATTAACTTGACTGGAGCGGATCGATGTATAATTTATGATCCTGACTGGGTAAACGCACGCTAATTGTAGAATCCTTCTGTTGACTTGCAGGTACTTGTTACTAACGATTGGCTCGCGAAAGATGTTGGCGTTTGGGCCAAACTAAAGAGGTAACAATCTATCGGTTGATGGTTTCCCATACTATCGAGGAAAAGATTTACCAAAGACAGATATTTAAACAATTTTTAACCAACAAGATTTTGAAAGATCCCAGACAAAGAAGGTTTTTCAAAAGGAATGACCTCCACAATTTATTTACCTACGAAGACTCAGCAGAAGGCACAACCGAAACAGAAAACTTATTCGAAAGTATGAAAGTTGCTGTGAAACCCAAAGAGCGAATAGCGAATGTCGATAAAGTACATGAATTTGAGCCTAACAATCTGGAAAATGATTCTCCATCTGCAGATAAAGGTATTTTAGAAGCTTTGTTTGCCAAATCTGGAGTGCATTCAGCTTTAGAGCATGAAGCAATTTTGAAGCCGACCATTGAATACACTATAATGGAGGATGAAGCAAGAAAAGTATCTGAAGAAGCAGTCAGGAAGTTGAAAATATCAAGGAGAGAACTGAAAGAAAATGAAATAGGCCAGCCGACTTGGACTGGAAAGTTTGGGTTTGCTGGTAGAAGATTTGGTGCAACTGATTCAAAAACAGATATGGGAGAAAGAAGCAGTGCGAAAATCATAACTAATTTGAAGAATCGGTCTGCAAAGAAGGGTGGAAACACATCAAAGGAGCTTCTTCTTGCTGAGGAAATATATGAATATTTGTCAAAATTCACAGGCCTTGTACCATCATCACAAATATTGGATCATTTTAAACAAAAATTTGCAAAAGATGAAATGGTGCTGCTCAGAGGACTGCTGAAGGGAATGGCTACCTTAGAACGGAATGGTCACGAAAAGGGATGGAAACTAAAAGTAGACACCCAAGAATAAAAAACTAATTTAATAGAATTCAAAATTTGCCACTTTACACTGTATTGGAACGAAGGACCTCTTTTACATAATTATCCCTGGTATGAAGCGCATCTTTCAGAATGTTCACTTCTTCTTTGTACTCCTTATTCTCTTGTGCTTGTTTCCATAGTCGGAAATAGACATTTTGTATTCGGACCTTGATAGTTGAATCTGGTACTATTCCCAAGTGTCCCTCCAAAGATTTTAAGAAAATGGTTAGTTGCACTTCTTCATTGGACTTTCTTTTGGACAAAATTTGCGGAGGGGAAGCCAAGCAAGCACCCTTTGCACTAATCATGAGGCTTTCGAGATTCTTCACAGCAACTGTCCACTCGAGGAGGAAGTCCTGTTTGGGAATGTTTCCATAATGTATATTCTTGATTAAGCGGAGTTGTTTCATTTGGATATTACATAGATCAATTATTTCTGAGCATTTTGCATTCGGACCCTTTGAATATATTAACTGACTATTTCCCTTTAGAATATCTCTTTCTTTTTTGCATTTGAGCAGAAAGGAAAATACTTTCATGAAAAGAATTTTGATGTTTGCTAATACATCTTCCTGTTTTGAATCAATTGTTCCTGAATTCAAATCAAGAACCTCCTCGTCCAAGAGTTCAAACATATGACAAAAGAAATTAATCATTTCGTGTAGTGAACCCTCTACTTCAGCGACCCTCTGTTGCATATAACGGTACTGTTCCATGAGTGTATTGTTTTGATCAGCATTGCCTTCGCTTACAACAGTCAAATTACTTTTTGCACACAGTAATTCCTCTTTAACATTCGAATTTTCCTCTTCTAACATGGATATCTTACAGTTACACTGTGACAACTTTTCGTTCAAGCTTGAATTCTTTTCATTCAAAGAAAAAATGTCATTATTCAATATACGTACTTGCGATTCGTAATCAGAAACTGCAATTTGGTGTTCTTTTTCCATGTGTTGTACTTTCTCAATTAAATTGGAAACTTCTGCTTTATATTTCTCCTTTAAATTATAAAGTTGAGTTTCTCCAGCAACAATCAGTTGGTGTTTACGCAGAATGCTCATATTTAATTTTGTAATCAACGAGTTTCGATCAAATACATCCTTCTGCAACACTGTCTTTGCAATTTCACAGTCCTTAGTTATCTTTTTCATTCTATTTATCCTTTGTAGAAATACTTGCTGTTCTTTTTTCTGGTCTCTAACGCAATTTCGGATTTCCAATTCAAGATTATTGATTTTGGTAATTAAATCCTCTGTAATATTAACATACTTCTGTTCAATTTTCTCTGCTGCCATTAGAACCTTGGTCAAAAGTACTTTCGGAGTATCTTGGAGTAATCTTAAATTTTCGACAGCCTTTTGCAGTGATTCGTTCAATAATCTGTTTTTCTCTTCTATTTTCTAGATATGAGTGCTTATCTACCGTAATATTATTTCTTTGCATCTCACATTTGTTTTTTAGAGAGGAAATCTTTTCAGCAGATTTATGCAGTTTGAGATCCTTTTCTATCACATTGCAACTGCTTTCATCAAGAGAGTCTTTCAAAGTTGCGGTTAATAAATTTAAGCCCTCAATTTTGCTTTCCAGTGTACACTTGACATTGTCCAGTTCCTCCTTGTTGGCAATTTGTTGCAAACAAAAATATTTTTCTTTTTCAACCAAGTTTCCTTCTAACTGTAAAGCCCTATTTGTTTGGTCACTCAGTTTTGATTTTAAATCTTCCACAACGCTTTTCATGTAATCTTTATCTTTTTGAGAAGCAGCAAGTTGTTTAACGGTGTTTTCCAGCTCCTTCTCCAATTTTTCATTCATCTTTTTTGATTCCTCCAGATTACAATTAATTGTGTTCAAGCAATCTTTCAAGTTTTCATTCTCATTGTGTAGATCTTGCAATTCTTCCAGTGTTTGAAATAATCTTAAACGAACATTGAAATAATGTTTCTTGAAGTGGTCTCTTTCAATTTTGAATCGGCTATTATTATATTTTAATTGCTCAATCTTTTTGCGAAGTTTCGTATTGAATGACGCTGCTGTTGCTAGCTGTTTTTCTAAAGCTTGAATAACAAGTGCATATTCTCTCACTGTGTGTCTACGATCAATAATTGTGCAATTGTTATTTGTTGCAATGTAGTCACATTTGTTGAACGAGCCATAGAAATTTTTGAGATCTATCTTAAAAGTTGAAGCATCTGTAATAGAAACATTGATTTTCCCTCTGTATAACTCACATTTCTTTTGGTTAACTTTGCCAATAATAATTAATTTTCCAGTGGCAATTTGGACAGTTGCAGTCCATTCAGTCTCTTGCTCTGCATGAAGTATTTTTGGGGTGCAATCACTTGATTGTTGTGAAGTCATAATCTCGCAATTTGCGTCCAATGTATCAAGAGGGTGTTCTTCATGGATATTGAAAGTTGAAATATCTTCCATTGGGGTTTCAACTGTTAATCCCAATGAAATTACCCTTCCTGAGGGTTCCAAACTACTCTCATTCCTTATTTCTGTTTCATTTTCATTATCACTCATGGCCCCAACGTAATTCATATCCATTTCAAGAGATGGCCTTGAGCTCTCTTCAGTTGTACAACCATCTTGAGGGAAAATACCTTTCTGATGTTCTTTGGCTGTCTCTATTTCTTTTTCAATGTCTTCTGATTCCATCAAAAGTGTATCAGATTGTTCAACATCTTGGTGGTATTCATAATCTTCCTGATCTGATTCTACATTATTCGTGTTTTCATTAATTTCCATGGCTAGTGTATCCGATTTGTCCTCTGAATGCCCAAATTCAGATATTAGTTGAGCTTCATCATCAATCTCGTTTTCCTCAATTTGAGGTTCAGGAGATTCCAAATAGTTACTATCGTTGATATCAATTGGACTTGCAGCAGTTTCACCATTTTCATGACTAGTAGCATCATGTTTAGCAGTATTGCCAATTTCATAATAAGTGTCATTTTCATATTTGGTCAGGCTAGTTTCTTCAGTGGGAGTTAATTCAACCACGTCTTTTTCAGTGTCAAATTCATCGGCAGCAAATTCGCCATGGGTATCAGGGTTTTCATGTGCAATAATACTGGATACTTCAGAGGTATCTTCATTTTCATCTTCCTTTTCAATCGATAAAGCACTGTAATCGGTGTCATGTGGGTGTTCATCCAAGATTTGGTCTTGATGATCAAAGTCATTTTCATTTGCATCGTCTGAAACTTTTGCAATATTGCTATCACTAGTATAGTCAAAGTAGATGTCCAAGTTTGCCTCGGAGATTTTTTCTGGCTCTATGGTAGACTGTTCAGGTGGGTTCTTTTCTTCATTCACCCCTTTTAAATTGCCATCCAAAGTATTAGACGAGCCAAGAGTAGTATCAGAGTCTGCCGTAATCATTTGTTTTCTTTTCATAGTTAATTTTCCGTCTATATCAATTTATGCGGTACCATTAGTTATGGAATTGGTAATCAATTCAAGGAATGCAGAAGCAGGTCCAAGAATCCCCTTTTCTTTATGTTCATAGCCAAGTACACTAAGAATAGATTTCATAATTATAGTAAAAATTTGATTACGTCAAAAAATATATTTAGATCTTTGAAGCCTGAATAGTATTTTGGAAAGCTTCAATACCCAAAATCAAGTTATTATAGTGAAGGTTAAGTGAGTTAATTTCGCATTCAACAGTATTTTGGTAAGTTTCAGTCTGAATTAATATGAATTTACCTTTTCTTCATATTCTGCAGCCTGATTTTCATTTTCTTGGGCTTTGGCAACACTTGATTGATGCTGTCTTACTACTTCCTCATATTCCTCCTTAAGTTTGATAAATTTCTGTTCATTAGCAGACTCTCTTTGGCTATGGTGCTGTTCGAGTCTAACTATTTTCGAATTTGCACTTTCGAGTTGTCTAAGAAGTTGCTGTCATTAAGATGGTTTACCTGTTCTCTCATAGTCAATTCGCGCAACTCTTCCTGCTTTCTTTGTAAACTTTCTGCATCTTTTTGATAGCGAGCTTGTTCATCTCGTTTCTTTTTTCTTTCTTGTTCAGCTTCTAATAATAGATCGCAACAATTTTCAATGTCCTGCCAATTAGAAACATTTACTGCTTCAACAGAATCCATAGTTTCAATACGCACCTGTAACTCTCTGCTCTTCTTTTCCGAAGCAGCGACATTCGCCTTTTCGATCTTGACTGATGCAATCATATCATCTATTGCCAATTTCAGTTTTTCAGGATTAGTAATAATTCTAGATTGTAATCGGGCACATTCTTGCTTTAGATTGGTAATGAGAAAAGTGTTGTTGTTCATTTTCTCAGTCAATTGAGATTTCTCGAGCTTTAGAGCATCAATTTCACCACCAATATTGGTTTGGATCTTTTTCAATTCTCGCAAATCGGCAGTCAACAAGCTTACTACCTCCCTCTTTTTTTCCACCATAGGAGTTTCTGCTACTCTTGAAGCCCTATAATAAGCCATATCGTACTTGTAGGAATTAACCTTTTCGGTTAGATCATCCAATTTTGCTTGAAGGGATACTTTTTGATTGGCTAATGCCTCCTGAGATTAATTCGTGTTACAGCTTGTTCTGAGCACTGTTCATATATCTGCATTTTGTCCTCTCTAAATTTACAGAAATTAATAATTGCACTAAGAATATATCTAACACGCTTTACTGAAGGCGTCAACAAATCCCGCAAGCTAAAGTTTTCAACTCCCGCTTGAGTAACTATTTTCAACCTAAATTAATCAAAAGTACAATTGGCGATAGAATCCCATCAAAGCAATCGAATCTTGTTGAAGATCTGGCGTTTCCAGAAGAGTGCTAAAGTCAGGTACTGCCAGATTTCTGGTTGAACCAAGCAGCAATTCCGTAAATTTTTCGTAAATTTGGAGCATCTTGTGCATCGTCGGTTTCTTTAGATCTTCTTCGGTGCATGGTATTGACAATTCTATCAGTATCTGCAAAATTTCCTTGGTGTCCAAGTTGGGAAATGTGAGTTCGCTCATTTAGATTTAGAAAAAGTTCAACCTCCTGGACGAAAAATATTTACAAACGTCAAACAATATTAAGAAAAATGATCCGCTTTATTCAAGAATATGAATTCTAAATCCGCTTCTTTACCGTCCAGCTGGTATCTTGATTTCAAAGGAAAAACGCCGAAACTCCTTTCTTATGGATGTCTGGCATTTTCACAATTCTGGATAGGATGCACTTGGATTCCAGCAAGGAATAATTTCAACTTCATCTTATTGTATTGGAAAGTTCTGCTTGGTGATTTGAAAATTCCGATATAGTAGATTTCATTCCAGCACAACCCCTCCAATTTCAATTCTGCAGCATGATTGTTCAATCTCCATCGGAATGATTCCGATTGAAGGGATAATAATTGAAACCCGCAAAAAAAAGTTTATGTTTAAAATTCTAAAGCGATTGCTAACCACAAATCCAATTCAAAATACTTTCTATCGAAGAGAACTTCCAAATGTAATCAGTATTGTTAATCCCAGAATTTATCTTCCTTCACATCGCTGCAAGGGAAGGAATTATTTAGAAAAGCGCTTGGAGAAGGATACGCTGAAATATTCTTTTCGTTATCTGGTAATTTTACAATGCAGAGTGAGCCAGCATTTTGCGGGTTAGGGTCATTGGCGATGGTATTGAATGCGCTATCAGTGGATCCTGGAAAGAGATGGAAGGGTGTTTGGAGATGGTATGCGGATGATATGTTGGAATGTTGTGCCTCTTTAGAAGATATTAAAAAAGATGGATTGAATTTTGTACAATTAGCAGCTACTGCTAGGGGAAATGGGTTAAATGTAGAAACAAAACGATTTGATCAAACCTCATACAATGAATTTATCCATGACTTGAAGAGGGTTACCAGCTCGTCAGATACACACATGGTTGTATCTTTCAGCAGAAAGACTTTGAATCAGACTGGCGATGGTCATTTCTCTCCAATTGGGGCATATTGTGCCTCCAAGAACCAAGTTTTGGTTATGGATACAGCCAGATTTAAATATCCCAGTTATTTTGTTGATGCAAGTCTATTATACAAAGCCATGGAGCCTGTTGATGGAACCACAGGATTACCGAGAGGATATTTCATACTTACCAGAGGTTATAACTCGATTGACAATAGGGGATTCTAAACCATTACCTCTCTGTAAAATATCCGCTCAGCGACTGGAATGGCAGGTGCTAACAAGATTATTTTGGCAAGTAATACCAGAAGAATTAAAGACAGAAAGCAATCCAATTAAAGCGATAATTAACAATATCCCCGACAAGCATAACTTCTACACGACTTTGGCTGACGGTGGTTTTGATTTAGCTGGGTCAGTTGATGGAAACAGACAATTAGCGGATGATCTAAAGAATGAATTTGAATCCCTTATGAACCAAGTGAAAAACCATGTAATGTACCATGCAGTTTGCGAAGCTTTGGCACCTTGTGAATCCACTTGCGAAAACAAAATTCATGTTCAACTAGGAAAGAATTCAGTTGAACAATTGGCCACTCTATTTCTGCTGTCCTTGCCTCGAGAGCTCTTGACAAATTTTCCACAAGCGTCCTTTCAAACTATACAGAGCTTAAGGGCTGATAGTACTTTTCAGTCTCTGCCTCTGCTGAAGGAAGAAATATCAAGAATGTCTGGGCAATGGGATACCATGCTAACCTCTTATTGTATATGCGGGTCTAGTAGCTGCTCAAAATCAATATAATTTATGTTTAATTTATATTTGTTTCATTCTATTCTTATCGAACCAATGAAATTTTATGGCTGGTGGGTGAATCATCCAGTCACAGTGAACGTGCTAGAGTTTGATTTTTAACAGACAAGCGCAACAATAATATGGCTATTGACTTGCAGCCTCATAACCCAGAAGATTCCCAAGTTGATTTTAGTATTTTGGAAATATTGCAGAAATCCAGTACCGCAATAAGAAAGGAAGTTGAAAGCAGGAAGAGAGTTGGTCAAAAGAAGAGACATAGAGCTGAAAATGACTCTTTTGCCTCTCACCCGTTTAAACCAAACAAGAACCCAAACTATATCGAAGAGCAAGATGAAAAACCAGGTTATCCTCCAGCAGGACCAAGTCCATTTATCAATATGGACTCTGATCTTTCTGATCAGGAAGAAACACAAGCAAGTGAAAAGAACCACAAAGCTGGTAAGCACTATTTAAATTAGGTCCGCATAATTTGACCAGAAACGACAGAAAGTTAAGACAACATGTCAGGAGATATTCATGCGACGAACCTTTACTTAAAGATTTTGAATATGAAATTAGAAGTTTCATCAAAAAATGTATTTACAAGGAAGAAGAATACGAACTGGACATGGATATATCCGATGTTGAAATTAATTCCAATAATTCGGAAGAATGGGTTTCATTGACTAGTGCGACTGTTGTAGATGGGTCGGAATTGCATTTGAAAATCACAAATTCCTTCTTGCGACTTCTCGTCCACTCAATGTGTAGATACTACTGCGTTCCTTCTTCAAGTTAAAGTTATTTAATGTAGGCTATAATAAGGGAGATGATCGTGTGACTGTAATTAAGGCTCCCGATGACCAGTTTGAATTTCCTGATGTTTCTTTTACTGATTATTTTTTGCACTAATATAATTCTTGTTTTAGTAAAGAATTTAGATTTGAATAAATCGAAATGTCGTATGAATCTTGTTCTTTACCAATCGCGGCTAATTGGAGGAGATATATTGTCGTCTATTAAGAGTAATCCCATGCTAGGTGTAGTCTCGAGCTCCACTATACCTGTAGCTTCCAAGCGTATGTGATCAGGAAGTAGACTACACACAAAGCCGTCTTGGTGATCAGGAAATTTTTGAAATGAAATCCGAGTCTACTTTTGAAATCAAGCTGTACGATTTATTAATGCAGGCATCCACTAGCCATTCTCAATATTTCCGATCACTACACTAGAATGTTACCGCAGAATAAGAGTGAGCGGGTAATTGGTGCGATATTAGGAAATCAAAACGGAAGGGAAATTGAAATCATGAATTCGTTTGAAATCCCTATAAATGCAAACACTGTAGACAAGGTCTTCTTTTTACAAAAGCAGGAACAATACAAGCAAGTATTCCCAAAGCTTGAATTCTTGGGTTGGTATTCAACAGGAGGAGACTTGGATGAAGCGGATAATCATATTCACAACCAAGTAAATCATTTTAATTTCAGTTCCTGGATGTTAACGAGTCGCCATTATATCTAAAACTTGATCCAAAAAGTAATACAAAGCAGCTGCCTATTAAAATTTATGAATCGTTCATTGAACCAAACAGCGGTGCAATTCAGTTATTAGAGTCTTCTTTTATCATTGAAACTGGGGAAGCGGAAAGGATTGCTGTTGATCATGTCGCGCATGTTTCAAACGAAAGTGAAAATGCCTGTATCTTTAGTTAATCTAGTGGTTGCTCATTTAAAGGGACAAAAGAGTGCCATTCAAATGCTGTATTCAAGAATATTAGTACTATTGGATTATGTGCAGGAAGTACAAAGAGGTACCAGGTGTTAACCAAGGCGTCCTCCCTAAAGATCACAATCTCTTGCGTCAAATTAGCAGCTTGCTTGCCCGCTTGCCTCTCATTCAAGACTCTGAATTTGAACATGATTTCCAAAAAGATTTTAATGACGTTACTTTAATATTACACCTTGCTACCATTACCAAAAATACTGATTCCCTCAATGAAGTAAGCTAGACTAACCTAGTTGTTGGATAAAATCAAAGTGCTAAATTCAAAGAAAGGCAACAGTAGATGGCAAGGAAAAGAGCCAGCTTCTCATTTCCAATAAAGAAATAGTTTATCTAAAAGATTCTCGATTTGGATGATATTTGATTCATGGCTTCAAAGTTCCAGTAAAACCGAGTTCCCGTGAAAAAGTTGCATCCTAAAAGGGAACGCCACAGGAATCAAAGCAGAAACAGTTTCGAATTTTTCATTTGTAAATGTCAGAACAACAGGACATTGTATTGCTGGTTATGAATGCAGTAGGCAGCAGCCAAAAGAAAGGGCCTGTGTGCTACTATGTTGCCTCACTTGCCATTCTTAGGCTATTTCCACTGTCCTACTTGAATGAAATTTTTCCGTTTGGAATCCCAGCACCATCATTCTTGACAGCACAAGAAGTCAAATTACTGCTATTCACTTCGCTTAGCTCAATGGATTCGGATGATATGCAACCTGTTCCATTGTCCACTCTAAGTGACCAAAACAGCCAGTTAAAGGACAGCAGTCAAATGGCAATTGAATTCAACAGTTCAGAATTTTCAGATATCGATGCATACGATGCGGAGCCATCTTTTAAAACCCTTTTTGAAAGAGTAGACAAATTCGATCCAGAACTTGCAGAGCTAGTTGCACAGAAGGGACTATCAATGAACACTGAAATTGGTTTGTTTAAATACTTGGGCAAATATTTCAAGGAATTTGTATCAAAGGAAATGCTCAAGGAAAGCAGCAGCGTTCCTCCTTCTTCCGAGGAAGCCGGGGCAAAGGAATTCATGATCTTGAAAGAAGAAATGGAATTATATATTGTACAACAACCTCCTACACAATCCCTTACATCACAGGGTGTTCTGATTCAATCAAAGAATTCTGAATTGACCCCTAACGAACTCGCCACAGAATGCAAAACTGCTCTATTAAATCAAGCAGAATCCATTCAATGGGGAGTTGAAAGCTTGATGGATACACAGTGCGGCGCAATGCTTAAATACTTTAGAAAAAACAAATATTTGGAAGAGGGGGCTGCTTGGGGACATAGATCGTCAGTCCCAAACAAGAAAACTGTCTTGGGCTACTCTATCATTCCACTCAGCAATGTGGTTCACACCGAGGCTCATGTCGAAGACGATGTTCCAATGGACCCTGTAGAAAATGAAATGATTACGCAAGTAGAGGATACGCACAATGCAAAATCAATTGAAAACGCGGTGTTGGAGAGACAGGTATTCAAAACATGTTGGTGGCAAAAGGTACCAATCTTGCAGCAATCTGCAAAGGCTGGTGCAATGATGCCCACTCTCAAACGTAAAAAGACTGAAGACCACAACTTGCAAGTAGGATACCTTTGGATTAGAAGATCATGGAATGTAGAATTCAGTGTCCACAACTAAAAATAAAAATCGATTTTCTCTAATTTTCCATAATCACGTGATTTGCCATTTAAGTTGCATTAAAATTCTCTTGAAAATTGTTGTCATCGTATTCAATGGTTGTCAAAATCCAACAAAAAGCTCCTCACTTCAGCGCACAAGCCGTCGTCAATGGTGAATTCAAAGAAGTTTCTTTGGATGATTACAAGGGAAAATACTTGGTCTTGTTCTTCTACCCTTTGGACTGGACCTTTGTTTGCCCAACCGAAATCATCGCATTCAGCGAAAAAGCCGCCGAATTCAGAAAGATTAACACTGAAGTAGTCGGTGTTTCCATCGATTCCAAATTCTCCCACTTCAACTGGATCAACCAACCAAGAAAGCAAGGTGGTCTCGGAGAAATGCACATCCCTCTCCTTGCCGATGTCACCAAGAAAATCTCTAGAGATTATGGTGTCTTGATTGAAGAAGGAGGTGATGCCGGTCTAGCTGCTCGCGGTACTTTTATCATTGATGACAAACAAAATGTTCGTGTTGCTCAAATTAACGACTTGCCAATCGGCCGTAACATTGACGAAGTTTACCGTCTCGTTGAAGCTATCCAATTCCATGCTCAACATGGTGAAGTTTGGTAAGAATCAAGTTAATAATAGCCCTGCTGGATGGAAAAAGGGTGCTCCAACCATGAAGGACAATCCAAAGGATTCAAAGGCTTACTTTGAAAAGGTATGGCGGCCCTAAAACTTAGGTTAACTAGGTGTACTCACCCTCTGTCAAGCGCAAGAATGAACCATCTTCAAATTCCTCTAAAAAAGCAAAAAAATAAATCTGGTATCTCATTACTTTTTAATCTATTGCTACTGCGGCGATCCCTACATGGATCATTGTGATCAGATCTGTCAAAGCGCAGTATAAAAATCAAGTTGCTTGATAGGGAAAATTATGGAAAGTGATCTATACCAGGAACAAATTAACTTGAGCAACTCCATTCATACAGAAGGTAGAAAGAAGCCATCGCCGTTCTACATTTGTATTCCAGGATTATTTTATGTCCTGGCAATGTCCATGACTTCTGGGATTATCCAACAATGGCTAATGCTGTATTTGTGTGCCAGATTTGACCATTTGAATATGTTGGAGGTTAATAATACAGCCATCTATCTGCCTGGATTTTACAATAGCCCAATCATACACAAAGATATGGATTGGAGCAAATGCAGGACGAATACAGATATTCAAGTACAGAGTACTAATATAGGTATTAGCCGTTCGATGGGTGATGATTATCAGAATATTTTCTGCATTGTCGATTGTGGTTGGCCCTCTCTATGGATTTCTGTCTGATCGAATAGGACGAAAGCCCATAATTATCCTTGCACTTACGGCATCCCTGATTAGCTTCACAGCTTATATCACTGTTGACTTGTATGGATATGGATTGTGGGTATTATTATTTGCATCATTTGTTGAAGGATGGTTAGGTGGAGTGATTGCGATAATGAATGCGACGATCTCATACTTTGCTGATTGCTCCGAGGCAGAAGAAAGAGGTAAAACATTTATAGTTGGCGAAGCGATCTTGTTTGGAGGCATAGCTTTTGGTCCATTAATTGGAGGCGCAATATTTAGAACTTTCGACAATGGCTCCCTTCTTGTGTTTTCCAGCTCCATAATCGTTGAACTACTTGTAATAACCTATGCAATCTTCTTTTTACCAGAGTCTTTGGATTTTGATCAAGTGCCAGAAAATGAAGTCAGTTCAATTTCAGACGTTATATCCTCCGCCGCCAACGTATTTACTAGAGCCAAATCAACCTCGTTTATCATACTATTGGTTGTTCATGGAATAATGACACTGGCCCATTCATCCACTTTGTTTTTCCAGTTTGTTTCATTTAAATTTGGATGGGATAGCCAAGATGAAGGTAACAAGAGTGTAATTCAGGGCAATATGTGCTCATTTCCGCTGTTAGTAGGATGGTTAACATGGGGCTGTTATACCCATTGATACTAAAGATCTGCAAGACAGGCAGTCTCGTTGGGGTTGACAAAGTGAGATGGGATCTTTCCTTGATTAAAATAGGACTGGCCATTATTGTCTCTTCAACCATTGGTAAAGCCATAACACCTGTTTCTGGTGTGCTTTACATCCTGACAGTTTTTGATGGGTTTGGAACTTTAGCTGGCCCAACTCTCCGGTCTTTAATTTCAATCTCAGTGCCATCTGGGTCGCAGGGAACATTATTCTCGGGCATTTCTTTTATGGACCAAATCATCTCTTTATTTGGTGGAATCCTCTATCCAAACATCTGGCAGTGGACTGTAAAGACATTTCCAGAGTGCTATTTCTTTGTGATGGCATTTTTTTACATTTTGGGGATTTCGCTCGTGTTCATTTTGGATCCAGCCAGAATTACGAGGGTTTCTGAAAGGGAAGAGTATGTAGGGCTTGAAGATTATATAGATTTGGAATAAATTGATTGTATTAAACGATGGCGATTAATGATTTGACACAATGGGTGAGCCTCTTTGTGCCGCCATCTGAAACACATCTTAAAAAGTACGCCAATTTGAGGTTCTCGCATAATCAATGAATCCTGTAGAATTATATAAATATGATTTGAAATCGTCAATAATCAGAGAAACCGAGGCAAAGGAATGGATAGAAAGTGTTATTGGCGAAGCAATTGGCGAAGACTTGGCAACTGCTCTCAATGACGGTATAGTTCTATGCAAATTGTCAAACGCTTTACTTCCCGATAGCCCACCCATCAAATATGCAGTATCTGCTCTGCCGTTCAAGAAAATGGACAATATTTCGAAATTCCTGAAGACTCTCCCCAGTTTGGGCCTTTCGTCATTTGAAACTTTTCAGACAGTTGACCTCTTTGAAAAGAAGAATATGAATCAAGTAATTGCTTCTAATCTAGGTGATTGACTGCCTCTTTGCCATTTCCAGAAATGCAGAAAAGAATGGCTTCCAAGGGCCATTAATCGGAAATAGACACTTGCGGTCCAGAAATTCAATGAACTCTACTATTTCCAATTCAAGCAGACATTCTGAGCCCTATGTGAACACAAAGTTATCCCAATGTGTAGATGCCCCAGAATTGCAAGATTTACCAAATCGTGACAACTATGAAGAAGCTGGTCTTTCTGTTGTAGTTGAAACTAAAGATTCTGATTTAGATTCTTCAAATACTGTGGTGGAAGCTAATCACGACCTTGGGTATCAGAATCAGGATCCAATTATCGATGACAGTACAAAACAGGATGAGCCTTTGGAGACAGATATGCAAGAAAACAAATTAGAAACTGAAAACAAAGCTGTACTACTCTCCGAAACCAGTATTGAAGTTGAAGTGAATGGAGATATTGTTCAGAACAAGCATCTGCCGGATGACTTGGAAACCAGTAAAGTCGAGGAGGTAAAAGCAAAACATGTGGAGCTTTCAATTGATACAACTGTACTGAAACCGATACACAAAGTGATAGCAGCAAATGTCAGCGACTTTGTTCCACCAGTTACTACCACTCATACTGAAGAAGCTTTCTCCACTGATATACTCCAGCCTATTCCAATAAAGAGCCCGCCAAATTTGCAAATGAATTTCGCTGTGGATGAACAGTTTGAAGACTCTCCAGACAGCTTAAATTATGTAGAAATGTTGGATGAAAGTAAATACTACCAAACTGATGATTACAATTGCTTTTCGCCAGCCAGAACTATAATGGAAACAATCGTAGAAGAAAGCGAATGTTCAACCCAGCTAACTACCACTGAAGACCTAAACAGCGAAGCACAATCGGAGGTAATGGACGAAAATCAACTGAATGGCATCTCAGGCAATGAGCCAGATCCCGAAAATGCGGTTGACCTGAATAACCAATTGCAAGACACCACAGTTAACATTCCCCAAGAGCAAGAAACTATAAACACAGATATGGAACAACCCGACGATCAAAATAATGATTGCATAGACAATTTAGGAAAAGTAATCACGGAAAAAGTACCTGATATTGCTGTTGAAAATTTGTCACCTATTCCCGAAATTGAATCTAATACGGAAAGTGTAGAAAATCTGGGCCAGGATAAAGAATCGAACGAAGCTGCTCAGGAACCAAAGGTGCTGAACGAGTATCCTTCAAAAGAAGAAATTCGCGAAAAAATACTCAAAAGACAATCTTCAGCTCTCTCAATCTTTAGAGGACCAAATGGAAATACAATAATTCCTGATTCACCAAATGATAAACTCACATTTAATCCTGAACTGGTTTTCTTGAAATTGGCGAATCTAGGATACAAGCAGAACTTTTACTGTTCAAATATTCACACAAAAGACACTTCAGTGGAAAATATCATCAATGTGACCAATGCAAAGCTACAGAACTTGGGGTATCGTTTCTAATAAACAATGCGTTAAATACTACGCACAATTTTTCCTTTTGTTTATGGTGAACAATGGACTGCATTATAAAATGCCAAATCATCCTAGTCTCTCTCCAATGATTTTTGTAAGGAAACCAATAAAGAAAGATCGGAGTGCGGAATACGCAGCGATTTACCAACGAATCAAAGCAAGTTCAGGCATTGTCCTTATTTTGACAGGTGGCTGCTTCTAATTATAGTCGTAATCTACTATGCCATACAAACCCAAGTTTATTATTGGGGAGGAAAATCAGTTCAGGAAACTCCAAATGAATATCCTACATTTCAGGAATACCCAACCTATTCTAAAGAGCAACAGAAATCAAATATTCGAGATATTTTCTCTAAATATGCATCTGCCAAAGACAGCCAACTGGATTCAGAAGAATTTAAAGGGGAATTGATGCACGCGATTGAAATGCTCGAGCGTTCTAACTTACCAAAATCGAAAATTGGGCAAAGAAAAGGTTCAAATTGCTAATGCCTAGTACACCGAAATACACAATTATTTTCCAACGATTATTTAGCTGGTCGGATCGCAAATAATTTTGCCAATTTTGTTGTAACCATTTTTAAATACATTCTGGTAGAGGTTCCAGAATACACTATTTTCAAAGAAGAAAAAGTTGATCATCCGTTAAAAAATGCAATGGAAGGATTTAAAGGGGTTGCCAAAACGATGGGAGATATTTTCCTTGTTCCAGAAGAGGGCAAACCCGATGACAGCCTGTCATTTGAAAAACTTGGGACTGGAATCTCCAATCTCGCTTCAACCATAAAAGATAACCTGCTAGTAGGACTTCCAACCAAAAATACCGAAACTAAAGGAAAGAATTCCGAAAGCAGTCTCCCAACGCCTATTCTTCACACTCTTGATAAAGTAATCGAGTTTGGAAACACGATTGGAGATTTGCTGCTGGTAAAAGATCCCAAAACTGAAAAGGAGTACCACTCCAAGATAGAATCTTTTGTAGATGACCTCTTCAAATCATCAAATAACCAAGCATTTTCGAAAGTATTGTTTGCAACACAGTCAATTCTTGATTCATTTATGGACTCGATTTTGATCAAGAATGATGACTCTAATAGTCGTTCGTCCACTAGCGAGAGTCCAGTCCGAAAATCTCTAAAGAACTTTGTTGATTATTCGTCCAACCTTGCAAGCTATGTATTGGTAAAGGATAATGATGAAGCCAAATATGAAAGAGAAGCCCAAGAGATCTTTGGTCAAATTGCAAAATCTAAACTTGCGCCAGGAACACTAAATGAACTGCTAAAGGAAGTAATTGCGAAATTTGATGGCTTAGCGAGAGATATTCTTAATCCTACATCAGCAGGAGCTCTTGGTTCATCCAATTCTGAACCAAATGTATTTATCAAGATTGCCAACCTTGTTGGGGATCAATTTTCAAATTACGTTTTAGTACCAAAAAGTAACACTGAAAAAACTGATGCTTCAGCCAAATATGACTCTGCTAGTATTTACAAATTTGTTTCCGATGGAGTAAAGCAACTTTTGGTTGAGCCAGATGTTCAAGTCCACGAAAGTAAGCCAGTAGAACAATCACCAAAAAATGAAAACATTGAGCAGATAAACAAATGGATTCAAGATTACTTGCTAAACAACGATTCCAATGGAGAAGGAAAAAGTCTGGACACTTTAAAAGAAAGTTTCAAACATTTGATCAATGATGGACAAAAAGTGCTTGAAGATGTTCTCGTGCAATCAGAACAAATGCCGATCCTAAAGAATAGCGAGAAGGAAACACCCTCCCAAATATTTGATGACACTGGGAGTAAAATTGCCGATTTTGTTCTTGCTGGTAGGGAATTGAAAGGAAATGAAAAGCAGCTCAGTTTTGATTATCAGCAATTGGCGAAAACTTTGTTTAGTGCTATTCAGAACAATTTATTGGTAGATGATAAAGAGCAAAGTAAGGGACCAGAAGCAGTGAGTAAAACTCCAAAAGGGATTTTTGAAGGAGAAATCGGAAAATACTTACGAGCGTACCTTTTGAATGGGGACAATTACATTTCGGCTGATAGCACGGAAAGTTTAGGATCTATAGCTCAAAAAGTCGTTTCTAAGAGTAACGTACTTATCAATGAAGTACTTGCTTCACAAGATGATGCATTAGGAACAACTGAAACAAAGAAGAATACTTTTCCGCAAGAAGAAACCGCTAGAAGGATGACCACTCATTTCCTCAATAATGACGAGGGTGATCCTGGCTCATTGAAAATAACCGATTCAATTAAAGTCGAAGAGTTTGTTGATTCTATGAAAAAATGGATCGATTCAAACTTGCTTGTTCAACCTGAATTAGATAGTGATGGGAAAAATGCAGCTTCAGCTAGTTCTAATTCAGAATGGCTCTTTGAGAATTATCTCGCACAATATCTTTTAAACAACGGAGAGTCTAAACAAAACTTGAATGGAAATTTAAAAGAATCCTTAATGAGAATATTATCAAACGGAAGCAAAGTTCTTGATTCAATCCTAGTACCAAATGTTGAAGAATCACCAGGCAATGAAGTTCCTGTTAACAAAGACAAGCAATCCGAAGGGTTCATGGATTTAGAAAATTCTCCTTTAGTGAAATTCCTTAACGACAATCTATTAAATAACGGACAGGAAGGAAAATCATTTTTCAATTCGATTTCATCTGTACTTGGAAAATTGGAAACAAGTGCACCTGTTACCAAACTTGATAAAGTTGAAGAGAGCACCAAGACGTTGCAACAACTATTGAACCTTTACAATTCTGTAGATGATGAAAATACAAAAGTAGAACTTTTGAAATTGATGGAGCGAGAAATGCACAAGATTGAAGAAACGTAACTACGACTAATATTAGAGACCCAGCCAATATTGAAAAGCCTCACGATTCTCAATCTGGGGTTTTAGCTGGATCGAAAGCTCTATTTGACAATATTTTGGTGGAGCCAACCACCAAAGGCACAGAATCTGGTTCTTGGTCAAACTTAGTGAATCAATTCTTGGTAACCGATGAACTTCCTAAAAAGCAGGTGATATGTCACTAATCCAAGTCATATTTGCCAATCATTAAAGACTTTTTCAAGAATATTATAGTTGCTACTGGCGATAACAGCGATTCTTCTGAAAAGGTTTAAATTCATTAATTTAGCAAGAGTATTTTGCTACTATAAAACAAGGATATGAATGGCTTGAAAACAATATTCTTGTGAATTAAATTTATTTTCAATCAAATAGATTATACGTGTTTTGCAACACCGATTGTATTGGCCCATCTCTTTCATTTTCCGCATAAGGCTTCAATTGAGCTTTGATAAACGCTGTTAAAAGTGGATCTACATTAACCACGAATACCTTTTTTGCAGGTTTCGAACAGCAGGTTTGCAGCGAGTTCTCGAACAATTTTGAACTAATCGTTAGCACACAACTACTTTGCCGTCGTCCAAACACTGAAGCAACCCTTTTAGGATATCTCGCAACAACCCATCGGAAAATTGGTTCAAGTTGCCTAATTTTTCAAACACTCTCTTCAATGCACCCAGTACACTAACTCGAATGTTCCATACATTATTGACCAAATTTCTTTCCAAAAATTGTCCAACTGGGGGAATATATTCACCTGGCATTAAATCAAGTATACCATTATTTGAAGAAGGGAAACATCCGCCGACAGCTTTAAATGCGCTTGCTCTAATGGAAAGAATGAGAGGCTTGCTGATACTTTCATCCACATCATCATCCATATCGACATCTTTCTCTTCTGCACAATTTGCTAAATACTCAAAGACGTCTCCGAATCGATGGCAATTTAGTTCATCAAACACTATTCCCATGTATTCGATACTAAATCTTTTGTATTGCATGTTCTTTTTTTGTGCTTCCCTGATGAATATTGCTTCAATCTTTCCAAGTTCTTCCTTGCGTGTGCCGAAATAATCCTTCCCAGCAATACAAACGCTCATCAACGCTTCTAACAATGCTTCTTTTCCAGACCAAGTTCTACCAGATAATGAATCTATCAGTAGTGCAAGACACGCCGGCATTATTTCCAGAATATCTGAATCAAGGGATTTTGAAAAATCAACCAAAGCCTTCCCAACCTGTTTTTTCATATCCCAAGATGGATTGTTAACTAAAATTGATTTGCAGGATTCAAAAATCTCCAACTTCCATTTTTTAATTGCCAAGCTGGAACCTCCAGTATTTTCATCCCAGATATTTTTCCATACCTCTGAAATTGCTTGCTGACTTTTGTCACGACTACCCATAAAAGCCAAAGGAATGATTAGTCCATGGAAATCTTGAATTGCGGACGGAGAATGTCTGGAAATTTCCAAATAAGTCACTGGGGCAACCATCCTACCCTCTTCATCATTTGCTTCTAAATACTTTGAATTAATTTGATTGATGATCTTTTCCAACACTGAAAACTCTACTAATTTCGCAAGGTAGCCAAACGCAGTAGAGAATGATTTTCGAACTACCGGCGATCGATCATAAATTGCAACTGACAGTGCTTTGATTAACGGTTCAGAAACGGCTCTTAGTTCGTTTGGCACACTCTGGACTAAAGTATAGATGAATCTTGCAGCACCTGCTCTAGTTGGCAGACCAACCCCTTTTCGTACAATGACCGCCAATTTAGGAGACAGTTCAGCAAGGATTTCAGCATCAATAAATGGCACGCATCTATCAATCGCCTCCATAATGGGAGAGCTCTTTGCAGCAGTCATTCTTGACGTTTCTAAATCACTTTGACTGATATTGTACGACGAAGCGTGGAATGCTAGATAATCTAATGTTAAAAATATCTACTCATTGATTGAGGCTCCAAGCTGCTAAGGGCTTCCATCAGTGTACATACCAACTCCACAATGTGTGGCTTTAATAGCACACCACCTGTCTTTGTCAATTTGAGAATAGTTGACAAAGAGTATGCCTTTACTTCTTCCGAGTTGTTTACTAAACCTTTTTGCAATAAGAAGGGCATCATTTCATTCATAATCTTCTGGCTCTTTGAAGGAGAGTGGTACACTGGATCGCAATAACGAACGGTAATGTTCATCAGAGTCTTTGCCGCCAAAAAGGCTGCTTTACGAACCGATTCTTTAATATCATCCAAAGCCCGAAAAGACATTGTCCACAATTCCGTCATAAACGGCTCCAACTGTTCAATCGTTTTGCCACTGAGTAAATCTGTAAGGGCAGCCGAGCTGGCTTCTCTTGTTCTCCACATTCTGTCTCCCATTCCCTTCAGAACTTCGTTCATGATTTCAACAAAATATTTGTCAATTGTTTTTGCTGGCTCTTTAACCAAAGAGTTCCAAATATTTTTCATTCCTGGGTTAATTATTCTTACCTTGCGCTGTCTTTGGATGTGGGTCAAATGAATAACGATAAAGTCTAGGAACAAGGGAAGGAAGAATAGGCTCTAAATCCTTTTCAGCCTGCATAGCAATTGAACTAAAACCTAAACTAGCCCCTCTTCTTGAGTTCCAGATTGCGTGGTGGGACGCAAGTGACATGAACTTGTACACCAAATCAGGTCTAAGATTAAAAGAGTGTTACTGATTCATATCAGCGGCCAAAGACAAGATATCTTGATATGTGCTAATGTTTGATCCATCTGGAGTTCCCCCAAGTGCGGCATTTGGCAGCAACTCTGTAGTTCCAGAAACACTCTGTGGAGCCAATTTCTTGCCAGCAGTAAAAGTAGATACTAGCGATGACACCAACTCTTTTTTCATATCTGCATCTCCAATTTCATAGATCAGCCCAATACCTTTGGAAGCAATTTCCTGAGTAAAGTCTAGATTAGAAGAGATTACCGTCTTTGTCATTCAACAAGTCGGAAAAGTTTTGATGAAGTTGAAGCAGATTTTTCTGAATGAATGGGGTGTTTTTTCCATACTTTGTGATACAGAGAAGCCAGATACAACCCGCCTTTTTGTTGATTGCGTTTTGAGCTGGTGCAACGAGAGCAAATATTTTGTTCATGTACTCTTCGAGTAGAGCTTCATTCACCTTGTAGGCCTGGAATTCATTTGGAGGAAATGTGACATCCGCAATATCAAGGTATCGAAGCATATTTAAAGAATGGAATTTGAAGAGTAAAGAGCAGAGCGCTTCCCCAATGTTAAATTGCAATTCGACGTGCTTTGCAAGAAGACTAGGCAATGTAAGCATCAGGTCTAAAACCGGTTTAGCAATAAACTCTGTTCCAAGAGCTAAATGACTCAATGAAAATATTGCCATTTCTTGTACTTTTGGTTCCTTGTATTTAATTAAATCGGATAATTTGTCTTGGAAGTGTTGCAGTTGAGCCTTTAATGATTCGTCTAAAGAGGTAAATGTACCATATCGACCCATTTCCGCAATCGCAATGCATCCACCAAGAATAAGTGATATATTGTCAGACCCAAGCGCCGCAAAGACACTTTCCAGAACTTTTGACAATAGCTGAGTGGAGATAATATTCTTGAAGGTTGTAGAGTATCGGTAAACCAATCTGCCAACACAGTATCCAAGAACAGCAATGGAGCCATGGCGATATTCAAAGTTCTATAATTATTCAAAGCTTACATTTTTGGATAAATCATTTGCAGTTGAAATATAACGCTCCAATCGTTTCGCGAAATCTGCTTTCTTTTCTGGAGAGCTCAATCCAGCAGTAGAAAGGATTCCGACAATATGCGCCATTGAAATCCTAGTTTCATACTTTGAGCTTTTCAAAAGGTTCTGATTTAGTACAAATTACATCTGCCCAGTCTATTTTCGACTCGAATGCTTTTGAAATAGCTTCGGGAGATATTGAAATGAGTTCCAACAAATTAGAAGCAGCCAATGAAAGTAAAAGTCCATCTAAATAAGTTTAAAGTACCAGCTTCTTTGGCGTCAAGTGCTTTTTCCAAGAAAGTAATGTATCCTTTCAGCCCTTTTTGAGTGTCCTCATTTCTCCAGAGTGACGATAATGATTCCAATATTTTCTTGCTGGAAGGTACATTTTCTCTTTCTGTTGAATCAATTGAAATTTTCCCCAGATCCAACTCACTATCCAATATCCTAAACAAAATCTGTCTCAAAAATGCCAGTGCAAAAGAAAAGGTAGTGACAGTTAAATTCCCAATCCAAGAAACTCCTGCAGACGATACCGCTTTAATAGTCCTCTTGCTAGAATAATTTTGAATAGAGTCAACTAAATCCGCCAAAAAGCCACCATCAATTGAATCCATTGAGTCTTTTGTAGGTAATTCCAACCCTTTAAAAGACAATTCTCTTATTTCTAATTTGCTATCCGCGGTAGCCAAGAGCGAAATGTATCTGGCAGTAACATCCGTGAAATCATAAATTTCGATTGCATACTTTAGTGAAATATATCTGGACTGGTGTTCTGGACTATCAATATTTTCCAATAATAATATCTGTAATTCTTTCTTCAATTCTTCTGAAATGCCTCTGTATGCTGGTAGCAAAGAAACGAGAGCATCTTGCAAAGAAACTCTAACATTTGGTGACTCAAGTGGAATTGAGGTTAAAAATCTCTTGGCAATCTCCAAATCGTTTTGAAACAGCTCTGGAACTATAATTAATACAAATCACCTTTTTTTGAAATCATTCCTATAGATTCATAAGTAAGACCTCTAATGTTTTCCAAACCAGCATCCTGCTGTTCATCCAATAATTTGGATATTCCTTCAATCAATAACTTTCCAATGGGTTTCATAATTTCGTTTCTAGTCATTTTAGCCATCCAATAAACAAATGCCATACCATTGGAGCGTAATTTTGGTGTGGAATGTGGATTGTAGAGAGCATCAAAAGACATGTTAATCATGAATGGCACTTTGTTTGCAGCAAGCACAGATTTCAACATGTAATCGACAATCCTATTCTTCAACAATACACTGGCTGGCTGTCTTGAAGCACCTAAATCAAATTAAAAAAGTACTGGGGTCTTTCGGATCGTTGTGTCCTAGATACAACAAGTATAAGCGATTGATCAAGTATTCATTTTCCATATCTGGCTTTGCATACCTTCGTAAACCATCTTCTCCCACAAACTGAACTTCATGGAAAGGATCAACAGAAGCTACAAGGAAAACCAGGAATTTCTCAATAACCAAAGAGTCTTTTGGCACTAATCGTTCAATCATCAAGAATTTCGCTATTCCTACTTTAAGGTCTTTCAAAGCAGTAGAATTCATTGTCCAAGTAGCCGTTACTTCATTGGTAATAAAGTTAACTGCTGATTTGGATAAACCAGCAGGCAAGGCATCCAAAGGAGAAATAGGAGGCAGTGCTGCTCTATAATTAAGCTTGATTACAATTCAGCAGCATTTAAAGCGGTGATTTTCCTTCCAGATTGAGGAACAGAGTACAGCATAAAATCCAAGAATTTTGAAACCAGATATTTGACATCTGCTTCTTCAAATACAATCGAATGCTTTTCTACAAACATAATATTGTAGTTTGCCAGGATTGGGAGAGCAATAGAAAATAAAACCATTTGTTGTGGAGTTGGTTTCTTTGAAATTCCTTTTAGTATTCCTGGTAATTTCAACATTTGATCCTGAATTAGTACAAGATACTGTTTCATTTAAAGTAGTGAATCCTTTCTTTAGGTAAATTATTGCAAATGCCCGAGATGTTGGGCCACTGGAGTGATAAAACTCAATCAGCTTGTCCACTGGTAAATTAATGTTCCCAGAATTGCATCTCTTATTGATATGGCTACAGACAGCCATTGCTTTAGTTTTAACTTGTTGGTGGGGACTATCCAGTTTTGCCAAGATGGGACAGAGCAACGTGGTGATCTGAGATTCAAAGCTGGATTCATCCGATGCTAGAGCCAATCTTAGCTCTACTTTTTCCAGTAGCTCTTTGAATTATTTAAAAAATACCAATTTCTTTTTCCATTTTTTTTGATTAGCTATTTGGAAGCAAGGGTTGAGCAAGGGGTTCGTAAACACACCTCCATTTGGCGCATGAGGGTGGGCAATGTTGAGACCTAATTACTAGAAATGAGGGCGGGTAATGTTGGAAGCGAAGGACTCTAATTACTATAGCACTTGTTAACCGCTGGAAAAGAGAATAGATAAACCCCAGCTTATTTAGTCTCTCTAATAAATGGGAGCATAAAATATTTTGAAAATAAACTTTTTAAAAAAACACGCTTGGATGAACAGAATCAGAGAATTTGGAATTGCATGGATACATTCCAGTTACACAGCAATAGAAAAATTAGTAAAATATCTCTTTCCGCACTTTTCCGTTAGACTAAATGAAAACTTTTCCGGTAATTATCTCTAATCCAGACCAAGAAATTGATGGCTACCTGCCATTTCAAGTTTTGATTTATTTCAACATTTATTTGTATATATTTTGGTTATACGGGGAATATATTACGATAAATTGGAAAATTACTTGGTTTAATCCGTCAGGCTGGACAAAGTTTCAAACATGGATCATATTCTACTTGTTTGCGTTGATAGAGCCTCTGCGATTATATTTAGGATTCTTTGGAAATCTAAAAGAACGAGCCCCGGATATCGCTGGATGTGTATTACTGACAGTGTTTCCCCAGATGGTGCTGTCATTTGCTTTTATTGCTCTTCAACGTAAGATGTAACTAACATTTGAAATATTTGGAGGCGGGTTTATGACACCTTATGAATTTGCACATAATCTGCTGTATTTCTTTTTCTTGATTGCTGAAGCGTTTATTGGATATTACGCGATCAAAAGGATGGTGTTGTCCCAGTCGACTCTGTATTTCACCAATTTTGATAAAAAGATAATATAGCGGTGCTCGGAATTGAATTTATTTGAACATATCATAAATGCGTTCAAGTGGTCTGCCAACTACCGCTTTTTTCTTTTCATAGTCAACTAAAATTGGTCTTTGCATAATGAGGGGGTCTTGGAGCAATTCGGCCAATGCGTTTAATTCTGTTGGGACTTGTCCTTTGAAGTCGTCCCTTCTCACTACCAAATCCAAGTCTTCCTTGTCCATCAGGGAAATGACTTCCAGAATCTTTTCCTTCTTCAATTGGGTTGTAGTGTAGTCGATCGTCTCAAATTGATTTGGAATCTTTTCAGTTAAAAAAGCAAGGATTGTCTTGCATTTCGAACAGGTGGGTTTTTGGAGGAACAGGAATCGCATTTTAATTTTTTTCAAAGATCTCGAATGTTTGGTCAGCAAAATCAACAGACAGGATTTGGTCAACCTGCACAAAATACATTTGGATTTGGACAGCAAAATCAAAATACTGGTGCAGGAGGTAACGCGACTTTAGGATTTGGAACTCAACCAGCGGGAGGCTTTGGAAATACTACCCAACCGACTGGAGGCTTTGGAAATACTACTAACCAACCTACTGGTGGATTATTTGGAAATACCAATACAACAGCTCAACCAGCAGCAAAAGGGTTATTTGGCAACACTAGTACAACAACTGCGCAACCTACTACTGGCGGATTGTTTGGCAACACTGGTACCTCTCAACCTACTACTGGCGGGCTATTTGGAAACGCTACTACAAACACATCTCAGCCAGCAGCTGGAGGATTGTTTGGAAACACTAATACCAGCACTACTCAACCGTCAAACATGTTTGGAAGTACTACCAACACTGCTGGAGGATTATTTGGTCAGAAAAGTACCACACAACCTGGATTTGGACAAGCCCAAACATCAGCGCCGTAATTATTAGACTAAAGTAGAATTACTCTGTCTACAAAATACTCTGAGCTTCCGCCGGATATTCAATCTCAATTGGATACAATTGAAAAGTTCATCAACTCCCAATCTGGTGTTTCAACTTCTATTTCAAATCTCACGTTAGAAAAAGATTTACAAGAAATTGTAAAGGAAACTGAAGAGACTTCCAGAGTACTACATCTTTAATGTAGAAATTAAGCGGATTAAAGACAATACTACAGAGAGATGTTTATGTCATTGATCAACTAAAGAGTCTAGTTGCAAAAGAACTCCGGAATACTGACTTGGTGGCGAGGTTCATTGAATCTTCTCCAACTAGCGACTTCAACAAAGGAATTCAAACCAATGACGCATATTCAAAGTAATTTTAGTCTTAAATTTAGTTACTTTCTCAACTTCACTAACGATCTTGAAATGCGCATGAATCAATGTAGACAAAATATCGAAGAACTGGAATTAAATCTACGAAGTTCGCATACTCCAAAGATCAATGCCACTGGTACTTTATCATTAAATCAAGTCATCCAAGAAATCATCAAGAATCAATACCAGTCGTTCATGTCTATTGCGGGTAAAGTAGCCCAAGTTCATGATACCATTACTAAAGCGAAAGATATTTATATTCAATTTCATGAAAAATACTATGGTAATGTTACTCCAGAAAATAATCGAGAATCATATTCACAACTTGCTCAGTATCTACAGCCTACAGTGCAACAACCTGTCCCACAACAGCTGAATCAATCTCAATTTGGACAATCACAATTTGGAACACAGTCGCTCTTTGGAGCCAAACCAGCAGACACAAAGCCCGCCTTTGCGCTGTCTTCTAAACCAGCAACAGCTGCAGCTCCTACTTTGAATACCAGTTTGTTTGGAAATCCAATTGGTGGAGTAGGAATGAAACGTAGTAATAGTTTAGGCGGAGCAGAGACAAAGAAACTGTTTTAATAAACCCCTTAACCAAATCGTGGATTGCGTGTTTTAGGCTCTGGCAGTAATCCGTTTCAGAACTTTTAAAAAACTGATTGTTTCATATCAAAAGTAATGCTGTGGTTGTATCGCAGGGGATCTCTAACTAGTTGCGTTGGCTTTAACAGAAACATCGCCATCTTTCTATAAATACCAATTAAATTTACTCAATGCAATCATGAAGTTCACTATAATCTTCTCAATTGCCCTCATCTTTGCTGCTCCAGCTCCAAAACCTGATATTGAAGAAATGTTGTTGGCACATACTAATCCTCTCGAATTCGCTAATGTGCATACTATTGGGCTGTTAGATATGGATCTGTTGTTGGCTGCTCATACTCCATCAAGTCCAAATCCACCAAACTCAATGGCTAGCGAACTGAATAAAGATGCTGGTAAGTTAGTCAATGGAATTTCTGCTGTTGAAGGCGGATCAAGTTCTGAATGCACATCTAGTTCTTGCTGTGATTCATCGTGTTCAACGCAAAAGCGTGCTGTCAATCTACAATCGTTGTTCAATGGGCCTCCAAAGAATGGGCAACTAAATGCAGCTGGTTTGGCTGCTGCCAATCGTGCCAAAAACATGTTGCAAGATATGGTAAAGAAGCATCCAAATAACCTAAAGTTGAAGGATGGTTTGACCCAAATGAATGACTTTTTAGCAAAGCAAAAGCACCAAGTCTGTAAAATAAAGCATTTTCAAAGAGATCTGTTGGAATTCTATCCATTATTCTTGCGAGTTGGTGCAAGCGATATCTTAATATATTCATTGGCCATTGTGCATAGGACCCTTGAAGGAGATTTCTCATACTGATTTCATAGTATATCTATGACAAAGTACTCATTACAAAAAATGACCACGAAAAGCCACCATATCCCTTTTCTTTCGCAATCTTTGACTGTCTTTATCAGATTTGTTCTTTCATTCTTTCATCACTTTTTGCGTTTCTCCAATCGCGATAATACCTCCAGGGCTCTATTGGGTTGTGGAAATTCAAAGGACCAAATTTCAACGGGTACTCGGAAAAAGTACAAAATCAACATGAACGCAAAAGTACAGCCTACCGTTTTGTAATCTGTGATAAAATATATCGGCTGTTGGCGCCTTTGCCAGAGAAAATGAATATCTCGTTTGATACTGTCATTTTCAAAACTTGTTTCAATTGTCACCCCTCCCGTGAGCCATCACATCGCGACGTATAGGCTTTCAAAGGGATGCCTAATATGTACACTGGCTGATTTTGGTAGGATATGATGAAGTCAGAAGCGGAGTTTTTCTGGCGAGCATAAATAGAGGGTCCAAATCTGTCAACCCATCAACAATGAAATTCACTCTTGTCTTATCTGCTCTATCCTTTGTATTTACCGCTCCAGTTGCCAACCCAGATACTAAAGAAATTCTATTAGCACATACCAATGCTGGCGAATTCAAAAATGTACACTCTATCCAAGGATTGACCGATAAAAATCTGTTCCTTGCTGCACACACACCAAATGCGCCAAACCCACCAAACTCTTTAGCTGCTCAACAAGCTGCAGGAGGTGCAGGTGCTGCTGCTGGCGGAGCCGCTGGAGGGGCAGCTGGTGGTCTAGGAGGTGGTCTTGGAAAGATTCTGGGAGGACTACTTGGAAAGCGTGCAGTTCAGTATGAAGATCTTTTTGACGGCCCAGTGGAAAATGGCCAGTTAAATGCTGCTGGTTTAGCCGCTGCTAACAGAGCTATGGGCATGCTGCAAAGTATGGCTGCTCAAAACCCAGATGATGCAGATCTCCAGCAAGGTTTAACTGATTTGCAAGCAATGCTGGATAACCAAAATTCTCAATAAATTGTATAATATGTTTAAACTCTTGCTACTTTGGAGATTCTTCCTGACACGCGATTCTAAGTTTCAGGTTGAACCCATTGTTCCCAGATGTTTATATTGGCGCAAGAAAGAACAGCAATTCATGTATGTTTGTACTGTGGTTGCTTCGTTCTTGATATTGCTACAACTAACAACAGGAAGGTTGGCAAATGTTCAAATACTGATGAAATGCATACCAAGAAGGCTACCACTAGCCCAACCAGCGTTATACCCAACCAAAGTCATTAGATGCGATACTGGACCAGCAGAAGTCGAAATGCAAGAACCAATTCAAGTGCCACTATCAAAAAAGTTTACGACAAAGAGCTACGAAGTGCTTGCTGCCATTACAGAAAAATCACTTTACTAATAAAGAATTATCTCGATTAGTCTGTGTTATACGGGAAATTGTCTTGTGCCAGCTGCGTTCCCTTGAAATTCCAAATTGGTTTCGTGAAAAGTTTCACTGAAACACTAGAATGATTGCGTTGTTAGTAAGCACCGTCGCTTCCCAATTAGTCCCTTCAACCTTGTCCCCAACAATTAGTGCAAAGTGCAATACTACATTGGGCTATCAAGGACAAATCCTCAACAGTGCTTGTTTCCCAAACTACAATGTAACCAATCCGCCAACGTCAACTGGAGACATTATTTCAGTGTATAAATCAAATATTCCTAGCATATGCTCTCCAAACTGTGTTAAAGCTATCAATTACTTTCACTCTGCCGTAATGTATGCTTGTCAAGGCGAGCAAGCGTTTCAAAATTCCAATATCACCCTGCCAGATTTTGCAGTCATCAATTTGATTTCCACTGCTGCATCTTGCGTCCAAGACAGCAACAGCAATTACTGTGTCATTGATCAATTGAACATGGCCAGCTCATTTGGTGTTGACATGTCTCAATCATTTGCCGTTGGTGCCTCTGTCGTTCAAAAAGCAATCACCACTGCCACTCTCAAGCAAGGTTTGATTTGCTCCAATTGCGCAAAGAATCAATTGGCCGCAATCTCCAACTTGGATGGTGTTGTTGGTCCTTTCTATGACGCCGTCGTGCAATTGAACAATACCTTCAACAGCAACTGCACTGCATCCAACTTGCAAAAAGATGCTGGCAGTTACGGAGACAAGGCGGTTTTGTCAATTGGTGCAGTCTTGCTCACACTTGCCATTGCAGTCTAAATAGAAATATAAATACTTTATTTTCGAATTTCATTTTCTTCCCTTCTTTTTTCTAACTACTAATTCAAATCCGTCTTCATCAATAATCGGCTCTGGCTTTGTGTACACTGGAGTATCCACTTGCATTTCAACATCCATATTTTCGTCATTTTCCATATCAGAATCAGAAGCCCCTTCATCAACAACTACCTTTGATACTACTTTCTTTCCACGCTTTAGCGCATCTCTCATGGATTGCAAAGATGTCAAATCCGAGTTTATGACAATTTCACCAAAGAGTTTCAGCAGGTGGACAGATACTTGATACGGAGAATTATCTTCACAAAAACAATCCAACTGCTCTTCCATGAAACTTTCAAAGTTGTTTGATAGTTCGTCAGCATGAATTTGTCCATTATGTTCTTTGAAAAATTCCAAGGTTCCTTCCAGCAAGTCCTTTTGTGGAGTCTGTCCAGTGTATGGAGAGTTGTCGATTGCGATTTGAAGTGCTGTCCATTTGGTAAATACTATATCGACTGCTTCTTGGAAGAGTGTCCACCTTTCACTAACAAGTAATGCCATTGAAAAAAAAAAGAAAAAAAGTGTAGTTTCATCAATGCCTCAATCCTATGGAATATCTCTTTAAAAGAATTACTACTAGAACCAACCTTTGATGTACTGAATGACTTTGTGCTTGATGTAAATCAAATTATTGAAGGGGCAATGGATGTTGACTGCCTCACCAATGCATTCGCTATTAAAGGCGGATATTTATTTGCTAATTAATTTGAACTGGGATGATAATTCATCCAAACCCAAGTGAATAGTAATTATCGAGTCAGAGTGGCGCACAGAAAAAGTTTTCTAAAAATGCCAAAGAACAAGGGAAAAGGAGGTAAAAATCACAAGAGAGGAAAGAACGACAGTGAAGGAGACAAGAGAGAACTGGTATTCAAAGAAGATGGACAAGAATACGCTGTTGTTGAAAAGATGTTGGGTAACGGATGGTTAGCAGCTGCTTGTGCAGATGGTGAAAAGAGGATGGCACACATTAGAGGAGCATTCAGAAAGAAAGTCTGGATCAACGTCGGAGATGTTATATTATTGGGTCTAAGAGATTATCAAGAAGAGAAAGCTGATGTTATATTGAAATATACTCCGGACGAAGCCCGTCTATTAAAGAGTTACGGTGAATTGGCAGATAGCGTAAAGATTAATGAAAATGACGAAGGGGAAGGAGAAGAAGAAGGTAGCGTATTATTAACCATAGATGTTGATGTTGAATTTGATATCGATGACATTTAAAATGTTTTTAATAAACCAATTCTGTGAGCTTTTCTGTATTTACATCAGTGGTTTCAACGAGGGCTTTCAGAATAATTATGAACATCAGCAAAGGTGTCTACTCTAGTTCAGAGCAATTTATATGGTGTATCCAATGGCACTCGCATTTTTCTTTGCCACTTGAAAATGAATTTTTCAGCAGCACTATCTCAATATTACGGAGAATACTTGATTCTAACATTAATTGTACTCGCAGGATTGCCAATTACCGGTTTGTTGGGTGTAATTTTGAACTGGAAGCTGTCGCTGTCTTACAACCAGAAATCTGTCAGTAAAAAAGTACGAGGAAAGCACTGCTTGGTAACTGGTGCTTCCCAAGGGCTTGGAAAAGCCACTGCGATTGAATTGGTTAAAGCTGGGGCTCACGTAACCATTATTGCGAGAGGAAAGAAAGATCCAAAAACTGGCATATCCTCATTGGACTCTGTAGTAAAGGAATTGGAATTGTCCAAAGTAAACCCAGATCAAATTATTCAGTTCTTTGCAGTAGACTTGACTGTATACGATAAAGTAGTAGAAATGTTTGAAAAGCTGTTTGAACAAGGACACAACCCAGAATTCTTGTTTTGCAATGCTGGATCAGCGACACCTGGATTATTCATTGACCAGTTACCGGTTCAAAACAAGGAAAAGTATGAAGAGGGCGAGCACGAATGGATGATGAAATCAAACTATTTCACTCATGTCAATGTAATCCGTGCATTGTTGCAAGTAGCTAGAAAGGGAGAATCAACTGAAGAAGATTCTATTTGCGGGATATCTTCAAAGATAGCAATTAAATTGCCAAAATCTATCATTTTGGTTGGTAGCGTTCTTTCCACTCTGTCTTTTGTTGGATTTTCTGCCTATTCGGCAAGGTATTCCCAATTAATGATAGTAAATATGCAATCAGAGGATTTGCAGATGCAATGAGAAGCGAAATGAAACCATTAGGAGTACACGTTGGCATTTACTACCCAGGTAATATGGCAACTCCAGGTTTTGAAATAGAAAATGAAACCAAGCCAAAGATCACTGCCAAGATTGAAGGTTCAAGTGAAACCGTTTCTGCAAAGAGTGCAGCAGAGTCATTACTAGCTGGGTTTGACCGCAACTTGTTTTATTACTCTAACGACTTGTTGGGTGAATTGGCACGCGTATCTGTTAACGGTGGTAATCCAAGACCCTATCCTGTTGTCGAAGTAATATTATTTAACATAGATTTTGGCTACTCCTCTATTAGCTACCATTTTCACTGTTTGGGCTGCAATCACTGACATGGAAATCAAGTCATTCTACAAGAAATAAACGCTTGCAAATAACACTTGCAAATAATAGTTGAATTTCTTTATTACAGTACTGCTGTTACACGTAAGAGTAGCTAGCTTTGTTTTGCAGTACCAACTTGTTGTCTATAAAATAAAACGAATCCGAAACAACATTTCCATCTCTAATCATTTCATTTTCTACATTAAATACAAAAACTTGTATCTACATCCAATTCCGGCATATCATAGACACTTTCCCATGTATTAACTGTATTCGGAATACAAAATCCAAAAGTAAAGTCGTACGATCTAAGCAGTTTATCTTTGAAATAGTGACGTTCAATCATTCTCAAGCTCTTGATTTCTTTTGGTCCGACTGCAAACACCAGTCTTGTTAATCAATATTACTTTGTTTGGATTTCTTTGGCGTCAAGGAAATCTTGAGGGAATTGATAAGATATTACTCGTGCTTCAGTTTCATTTGTATCATTGTCTTCCCATTGGATAGCGTCTGGTCGTTTGACATGAAACAATGTCTGGTTTTTCGTCTTGTTTTTGATTTGGAATTCAATAAACTAGGATTAAATAAGAATACCAAGAATGATTTGTAGCCTATATCAGAGCAGATGAACTGGGTTAGTAAGTAGTACGTCTGCGGTTGGTTTATTGAATCTAGATTAATAGATTGTACGATAAGACTGTTTCTGGCGTAATGTTCATTCAAACGCGTATAATTTTCAAAATTTTTAAATAGACAATAGTTTAGAGTTATTTTAAACGTGTGGAAAAACAAAAAACAAATCCATTATTTACCAAATATCATGGATGGCACTATAAATACTACTAGATAAGAAGCTCTTTATGAAAGAACCGCCTTATAAATACAGTTTTAAACCAAAGAGAAATCTGCTACCAGAAATACAATCAATCTATTTGCCAAAAAAGCAAAAAAAGGAAGTCAAAGAACTAAATCATCAGCCAATAAGAGTAAAGTCGGTAGAGCCTCAGACTAGAATTAAAATTAAAGAATTAAGGAATCTTGAAGGTGCGTATCCCACAAAAAAATTTGTTGAAAATCCTGTTGTTGTTAAAAAGTGGCCATTGAATAGAGATGAAGAGTTGTTTATTCGGGCAAGAGCCAATAGACAGCACGGGATGCAGAGCGAGCATCTCGCACAAGCAGCGCTGGATATAGTTCACTCAAGAACATAAAAAAATTCGTTGTTTTCTATTTATTCGTGTGTTTCTGTTAGTATTTGGAAAGAGTTTGTTTGCTTGTACCATATTTCTCTGCAAAAAAGTTTTTAACCTTACACCAACTGGAGTAATCCGAAGGATATACATACTCTGCGCTACTGTACAACCTTGGAATGCTGTGGACCTCTAAAAATGTGACTCAAGGACAGCAATAATTAAAATTTTGCTTAAAATTTTTTTGCCAAATTTTGAAACGAAATGGCGCAGTTATTAGAAGTCAAGACAGCACTGACAGCACTACAGGAAGAAATTAATGAAGCAAAGGAAGATATGAAAAAAGCGAAAATACAGTTGGAGAAAGCTATTGAAGAAGGAAAACCCGAATCTATTCTTGCAAGTCTCAAAAGTCTTTATGAAGGAGCTGTATCAAACCTCACCCGTTTGGGTCAAGAGAAAACAGAATTACTTAAAGAAAAACAAATGATTTTTTCAACCATAAACAACGCAACAGAGTTGACAACACCAAGGAAAAGAACTCGTTCCGCATCCAGCGGCGTTAGCGTAAAATCCAACAAATCCGAACTTACTCAGGATGCATTCAAAAAGAGAGTTCGTTCGAGAGACGATAATTGTTGTGTTTTTACTAGAAAGGGTGTAATGGAATCCGATGCTTGCCATATTGTCGGAAAGGAATTTTTCCAGAAAAATGATTTCCAACAAACAATTATTAGTGATAAAATATTTGATATGGCTTTTCCAGAAAGTTGTGCAATAATGGAGCATCGTATAATGGACGTCCGCAACGGTATTTTGATGTGGAAACCTCTGCATGAAGCGTTTGATAGTTATTACTTCACAATTGTCAAAGGAGATGACTGCACGTATTCTGTTATAACCCTACCCACTTATTTAATTGATTCTGATAATAAGGAATTACAATTAGAAGTTGAAAAATTATCAAACAGAAAGTTTTCATACAGTGATGAGAAGAAAGAGCAAGCACCAGGAGAAAAGTTTTTAAAGTTTCACAACTATATTTTTGAAAAGAACAAGTTGCGTCTTCAAGCAAAGGCTGAGGACATGGAATTGGAAGATGAAGATTCTGTTCAGACAATTGCCATGGAGATTGCAGAAAGTAAGGAGAAGATTGCCTTTTTTGAGACTTTGTCCTCTCAAACAGTAAATAAAATTATTTAATGCCTATAAATGTCAAGTACGTTTTATGTAATGAAATATTTAACCGACAAGAATACTAGAGAATATGAGAAAATTATGTAATATTCGTGCTGTTACAAAGGATTCTTCTGGTCAATTTAATAACTCATCAATTGTATCAGACTCTTATATCTATGGTTCAAGATATCCGAGAAATAAGCTAATTACATCTACCCCAGAAACCATCTACCAACAACCAGTAACTACTTAGGCTTTATCATACGATGCAGTATTCAATGTTTGATTAGAGAGTGTAATCTTGCAAGTACCAGATTTTCAAGGGGTTTGAATTGAGGGGTAAAAAGAGAAAGTTGCTACAACCCCATTGTTTTTCGAAGGTAAATGGCTAGTGCAAAAGCAAAGGAACAAGTTTTTGAAAAGTTTGTAAATGTAATTGTGTTTGGAAGGCGTTGTGGGGTGCATTTCCTAACTATCTCTGAAGTAGTACACGCTGCATATTGCTGCCTATTCCTTGGAATAAATATTTAAATAGAAAGGTAAATTAGTTTACTTTGATCACAAATAACACTAGAGATTTGTAAACCCAAATTGTCCCTGCTGTATCAAGTGGCTGATTGTGGCTAAAAATTTCTTTCATGGCAAAAGAATTACTAAAGCAAGAACTGCTCTTGTTGAAAGAAAAGACTGAATTCAAGCTCTCAAAACAAAATGATCAATTCCACTTGTTGCTAAAGATTTTCAAAGACACTCAATTCGACCTACAAGAATTAAATCTCTTGTTAATGATAAATGTAGATCCAATAGAAATACAATTGGATTTACCATTGGATAAAAACAATATACCGATGGAGCTGAAAACCAAAATCCTGGATAAAATCGAACCGTTTTACTTTAATTTATTGGGGAAATTCAGTGGATGGAAACTAGTACAGTTTTACGATTATCTATTCAACAATTTCACTGAATTGCTCTCTCTTGAACCATCTTGTCTGGAAATGTACTTGGGAACATCGTCGACTGGTGAATCACAACGAAGATACACTATAATCAACACTACACTAGAAATCATTCAAGGAAGCGAATCGGAACCAGAGAGCGATGAAGAGTACTGGCAGCGACAAAAAGAGTTGGAATTAGAAAGACAGGAAAGGGAGCTAAAGATGCTTGGAGAACAGAGAAAGAATGAGGCAATGAATGATCCTGGATTGTACACCAAAGAGCGAATCTTGAGTAGAAAAGAAAGAGAAGAATTAAAAAAGGCAAAGAACAAGCAAGGAGTGAGGATGAGAAAGACTGGTAAATTGTTTTTGATTCTAGGTCCAAAGAGAAAGAAGTACGTTCCTCCATCTGAAGAGAAATAATAATTTTAATTCACTTTTTTTAATGGTTGAGTAAATACCAGAGTTAAAAGTTACTGTGTAAAGAGTAAGCGAGTTGAAGTAGTAGTAATTATTGCTTTTAATCAGAGTCTATGGGGGGTTTCAAAGCTGAACAAATTTAAAAATGCACAACAAAAAAATTGCTGACATGTCTAATTTCTCTCCTTTAAATCCCACCCATAATTGGGCAGTAAAGGAAGGGCAGACCACTTTCTCAACTAAATTGGAAACTTCTGCTTCATATTTCTCCTTTAAATTATAAAGTTGAGTTTCTCCAGCAACAATCAGTTGTTGTTTACGCAGAATGCTCATATTTAATTTTGTAATCAACGAGTTTCGATCAAATATATCCTTCTGCAACACTGTCTTTGCAATTTCACAGTCCTTAGTTATCTTTTTCATTCTATTTATCCTTTGTAGAAATACTTGCTGTTCTTTTTTCTGGTCTCTAACGCAATTTCGGATTTCCAATTCAAGATTATTGATTTTGGTCATTAAATCCTCTGTAATATTAACATACTTCTGTTCAATTTTCTCTGCTTCCATTAGAACCTTGGTCAAAAGTACTTTCGGAGTATCTTGAAGTAACCTTAATTTTTCGACAGCCTTTTGCAGTGATTCGTTCAATAATCTGTTTTTCTCTTCTATTTTCTAGATATGAGTGCTTATCTACCGTTATATTATTTCTTTGCATCTCACATTTGTTTTTTAGAGAGGAAATCTTTTCAGCAGATTTATGCAGTTTAAGATCCTTTTCTATCACATTGCAACTGCTTTCATCAAGAGAGGCTTTCAAAGTTGCGGTTAATAAATTTAAGCCCTCAATTTTGCTTTCCAGTGTACACTTGACATTGTCCAGTTCCTCCTTGTTGGCAATTTGTTGCAAACAAAAATATTTTTCTTTTTCAACCAAGTTTCCTTCTAACTGTAAAACTCTATTTGTTTGGTCACTCAGTTTTGATTTTAAATCTTCCACAACGCTTTTCATGTAATCTTTATCTTTTTGAGAAGCAGCAAGTTGTTTAACGGTGTTTTCCAGCTCCTTCTCCAATTTTTCATTCATCTTTTTTGATTCCTCCAGATTACAATTAATAGTGTTCAAGCAATCTTTCAAGTTTTCATACTCATTGTGTAGATCTTGCAATTCTTCCAGTGTTTGAAATAATCTTAAACGAACATTGAAATAATGTTTCTTGAAGTGGTCTCTTTCAATTTTGAATCGGCTATTAGTATATTTTAATTGCTCAATCTTTTTGCGAAGTTTCGTATTGAATGACGCTGCTGTTGCTAGCTGTTTTTCTAAAGCTTGAATAACAAGTGCATATTCTCTCACTGTGTGTCTACGATTAATAATTGTGCAATTGTTATTTGTTGCAATGTAGTCACATTTGTTGAACGAGCCATAGAAATTTTGGAGATCTGTCTTAAAAGTTGAAGCATCTGTAATAGAAACATTGATTTTCCCTCTGTATAACTCACATTTCTTTTGGTTAACTTTGCCAATAATAATTAATTTTCCAGTGGCAATTTGGACAGTTGCAGTCCATTCAGTCTCTTGCTCTGCATGAAGTATTTTTGGGGTGCAATCACTTGATTGTTGTGAAGTCATAATCTCGCAATTTGCGTCCAATGTATCAAGAGGGTGTTCTTCATGGATATTGAAAGTTGAAATATCTTCCATTGGGGTTTCAACTGTTAATCCCAATGAAATTAACCTTCCTGAGGGTTCCAAACTACTCTCACTCCTTATTTCTGTTTCATTTTCATTATCACTCATGGCCCCAACGTAATTCATATCCATTTCAATAGATGGTCTTGAGCTCTCTTCAGTTGTACAACCATCTGGAGGGAAAATACCTTTCTGATGTTCTTTGGCTGTCTCTATTTCTTTTTCAATGTCTTCTGATTCCATCAAAAGTGTATCAGATAGTTCAACATCTTGGTGGTATTCATAATCTTTCTGATCTGATTCTACATTATTCGTGTCTTCATTAATTTCCATGGCTAGTGTATCCGATTTGTTCTCTGAATGCCCAAATTCAGATATTAGTTGAGCTTCATCATCAATCTCGTTTTCCTCAATTTGAGGTTCAGGAGATTCCAAATAATCACTTTCGTTGATATCAATTGGACTAGCAGCAGTTTCACCATTTTCATGACTAGTAGCATCATGTTCAGCAGTATCGCCAATTTCATAATAAGTGTCATTTTCATATTTGGTCAGGCTAGTTTCTTCAGTGGGAGTTAATTCAACCACGTCTTTTTCAGTGTCAAATTTATCGGCAGCAAATTCGCCATGGGTATCAGGGTTTTCATGTGCAATAATACTGGATACTTCAGAGGTATCTTCATTTTCATCTTCCTTTTCAATCGATAAAGCACTGTAATCGGTGTCATTTGGGTGTTCATCCAAGATTTGGTCTTGATGATCAAAGTCATTTTCATTTGCATCGTCTGAAACTTTTGCAATATTGCTATCACTAGTATAGTCAAAGTAGATGTCCAAGTTTGCCTCGGAGATTTTTTCTGGCTCTATGGTAGACTGTTCAGGTGGGTTCTTTTCTTCATTCACCCCTTTTAAATTGCCATCCAAAGTATTAGACGAGCCAAGAGTAGTATCAGAGTCTGCCGTAATCATTTGTTTTCTTTTCATAGTTAATTTTCCGTCTATATCAATTTATGCGGTACCATTAGTTATGGAATTGGTAATCAATTCAAGGAATGCAGAAGCAGGTCCAAGAATCCCCTTTTCTTTATGTTCATAGCCAAGTACACTAAGAATAGATTTCATAATTATAGTAAAAATTTGATTACGTCAAAAAATATATTTAGATCTTTGAAGCCTGAATAGTATTTTGGAAAGCTTCAATACCCAAAATCAAGTTATTATAGTGAAGGTTAAGTGAGTTAATTTCGCATTCAACAGTATTTTGGTAAGTTTCAGTCTGAATTAATATGAATTTACCTTTTCTTCATATTCTGCAGCCTGATTTTCATTTTCTTGGGCTTTGGCAACACTTGATTGATGCTGTCTTACTACTTCCTCATATTCCTCCTTAAGTTTGATAAATTTCTGTTCATTAGCAGACTCTCTTTGGCTATGGTGCTGTTCGAGTCTAACTATTTTCGAATTTGCACTTTCGAGTTGTCTAAGAAGTTGCTGTCATTAAGATGGTTTACCTGTTCTCTCATAGTCAATTCGCGCAACTCTTCCTGCTTTCTTTGTAAACTTTCTGCATCTTTTTGATAGCGAGCTTGTTCATCTCGTTTCTTTTTTCTTTCTTGTTCAGCTTCTAATAATAGATCGCAACAATTTTCAATGTCCTGCCAATTAGAAACATTTACTGCTTCAACAGAATCCATAGTTTCAATACGCACCTGTAACTCTCTGCTCTTCTTTTCCGAAGCAGCGACATTCGCCTTTTCGATCTTGACTGATGCAATCATATCATCTATTGCCAATTTCAGTTTTTCAGGATTAGTAATAATTCTAGATTGTAATCGGGCACATTCTTGCTTTAGATTGGTAATGAGAAAAGTGTTGTTGTTCATTTTCTCAGTCAATTGAGATTTCTCGAGCTTTAGAGCATCAATTTCACCACCAATATTGGTTTGGATCTTTTTCAATTCTCGCAAATCGGCAGTCAACAAGCTTACTACCTCCCTCTTTTTTTCCACCATAGGAGTTTCTGCTACTCTTGAAGCCCTATAATAAGCCATATCGTACTTGTAGGAATTAACCTTTTCGGTTAGATCATCCAATTTTGCTTGAAGGGATACTTTTTGATTGGCTAATGCCTCCTGAGATTAATTCGTGTTACAGCTTGTTCTGAGCACTGTTCATATATCTGCATTTTGTCCTCTCTAAATTTACAGAAATTAATAATTGCACTAAGAATATATCTAACACGCTTTACTGAAGGCGTCAACAAATCCCGCAAGCTAAAGTTTTCAACTCCCGCTTGAGTAACTATTTTCAACCTAAATTAATCAAAAGTACAATTGGCGATAGAATCCCATCAAAGCAATCGAATCTTGTTGAAGATCTGGCGTTTCCAGAAGAGTGCTAAAGTCAGGTACTGCCAGATTTCTGGTTGAACCAAGCAGCAATTCCGTAAATTTTTCGTAAATTTGGAGCATCTTGTGCATCGTCGGTTTCTTTAGATCTTCTTCGGTGCATGGTATTGACAATTCTATCAGTATCTGCAAAATTTCCTTGGTGTCCAAGTTGGGAAATGTGAGTTCGCTCATTTAGATTTAGAAAAAGTTCAACCTCCTGGACGAAAAATATTTACAAACGTCAAACAATATTAAGAAAAATGATCCGCTTTATTCAAGAATATGAATTCTAAATCCGCTTCTTTACCGTCCAGCTGGTATCTTGATTTCAAAGGAAAAACGCCGAAACTCCTTTCTTATGGATGTCTGGCATTTTCACAATTCTGGATAGGATGCACTTGGATTCCAGCAAGGAATAATTTCAACTTCATCTTATTGTATTGGAAAGTTCTGCTTGGTGATTTGAAAATTCCGATATAGTAGATTTCATTCCAGCACAACCCCTCCAATTTCAATTCTGCAGCATGATTGTTCAATCTCCATCGGAATGATTCCGATTGAAGGGATAATAATTGAAACCCGCAAAAAAAAGTTTATGTTTAAAATTCTAAAGCGATTGCTAACCACAAATCCAATTCAAAATACTTTCTATCGAAGAGAACTTCCAAATGTAATCAGTATTGTTAATCCCAGAATTTATCTTCCTTCACATCGCTGCAAGGGAAGGAATTATTTAGAAAAGCGCTTGGAGAAGGATACGCTGAAATATTCTTTTCGTTATCTGGTAATTTTACAATGCAGAGTGAGCCAGCATTTTGCGGGTTAGGGTCATTGGCGATGGTATTGAATGCGCTATCAGTGGATCCTGGAAAGAGATGGAAGGGTGTTTGGAGATGGTATGCGGATGATATGTTGGAATGTTGTGCCTCTTTAGAAGATATTAAAAAAGATGGATTGAATTTTGTACAATTAGCAGCTACTGCTAGGGGAAATGGGTTAAATGTAGAAACAAAACGATTTGATCAAACCTCATACAATGAATTTATCCATGACTTGAAGAGGGTTACCAGCTCGTCAGATACACACATGGTTGTATCTTTCAGCAGAAAGACTTTGAATCAGACTGGCGATGGTCATTTCTCTCCAATTGGGGCATATTGTGCCTCCAAGAACCAAGTTTTGGTTATGGATACAGCCAGATTTAAATATCCCAGTTATTTTGTTGATGCAAGTCTATTATACAAAGCCATGGAGCCTGTTGATGGAACCACAGGATTACCGAGAGGATATTTCATACTTACCAGAGGTTATAACTCGATTGACAATAGGGGATTCTAAACCATTACCTCTCTGTAAAATATCCGCTCAGCGACTGGAATGGCAGGTGCTAACAAGATTATTTTGGCAAGTAATACCAGAAGAATTAAAGACAGAAAGCAATCCAATTAAAGCGATAATTAACAATATCCCCGACAAGCATAACTTCTACACGACTTTGGCTGACGGTGGTTTTGATTTAGCTGGGTCAGTTGATGGAAACAGACAATTAGCGGATGATCTAAAGAATGAATTTGAATCCCTTATGAACCAAGTGAAAAACCATGTAATGTACCATGCAGTTTGCGAAGCTTTGGCACCTTGTGAATCCACTTGCGAAAACAAAATTCATGTTCAACTAGGAAAGAATTCAGTTGAACAATTGGCCACTCTATTTCTGCTGTCCTTGCCTCGAGAGCTCTTGACAAATTTTCCACAAGCGTCCTTTCAAACTATACAGAGCTTAAGGGCTGATAGTACTTTTCAGTCTCTGCCTCTGCTGAAGGAAGAAATATCAAGAATGTCTGGGCAATGGGATACCATGCTAACCTCTTATTGTATATGCGGGTCTAGTAGCTGCTCAAAATCAATATAATTTATGTTTAATTTATATTTGTTTCATTCTATTCTTATCGAACCAATGAAATTTTATGGCTGGTGGGTGAATCATCCAGTCACAGTGAACGTGCTAGAGTTTGATTTTTAACAGACAAGCGCAACAATAATATGGCTATTGACTTGCAGCCTCATAACCCAGAAGATTCCCAAGTTGATTTTAGTATTTTGGAAATATTGCAGAAATCCAGTACCGCAATAAGAAAGGAAGTTGAAAGCAGGAAGAGAGTTGGTCAAAAGAAGAGACATAGAGCTGAAAATGACTCTTTTGCCTCTCACCCGTTTAAACCAAACAAGAACCCAAACTATATCGAAGAGCAAGATGAAAAACCAGGTTATCCTCCAGCAGGACCAAGTCCATTTATCAATATGGACTCTGATCTTTCTGATCAGGAAGAAACACAAGCAAGTGAAAAGAACCACAAAGCTGGTAAGCACTATTTAAATTAGGTCCGCATAATTTGACCAGAAACGACAGAAAGTTAAGACAACATGTCAGGAGATATTCATGCGACGAACCTTTACTTAAAGATTTTGAATATGAAATTAGAAGTTTCATCAAAAAATGTATTTACAAGGAAGAAGAATACGAACTGGACATGGATATATCCGATGTTGAAATTAATTCCAATAATTCGGAAGAATGGGTTTCATTGACTAGTGCGACTGTTGTAGATGGGTCGGAATTGCATTTGAAAATCACAAATTCCTTCTTGCGACTTCTCGTCCACTCAATGTGTAGATACTACTGCGTTCCTTCTTCAAGTTAAAGTTATTTAATGTAGGCTATAATAAGGGAGATGATCGTGTGACTGTAATTAAGGCTCCCGATGACCAGTTTGAATTTCCTGATGTTTCTTTTACTGATTATTTTTTGCACTAATATAATTCTTGTTTTAGTAAAGAATTTAGATTTGAATAAATCGAAATGTCGTATGAATCTTGTTCTTTACCAATCGCGGCTAATTGGAGGAGATATATTGTCGTCTATTAAGAGTAATCCCATGCTAGGTGTAGTCTCGAGCTCCACTATACCTGTAGCTTCCAAGCGTATGTGATCAGGAAGTAGACTACACACAAAGCCGTCTTGGTGATCAGGAAATTTTTGAAATGAAATCCGAGTCTACTTTTGAAATCAAGCTGTACGATTTATTAATGCAGGCATCCACTAGCCATTCTCAATATTTCCGATCACTACACTAGAATGTTACCGCAGAATAAGAGTGAGCGGGTAATTGGTGCGATATTAGGAAATCAAAACGGAAGGGAAATTGAAATCATGAATTCGTTTGAAATCCCTATAAATGCAAACACTGTAGACAAGGTCTTCTTTTTACAAAAGCAGGAACAATACAAGCAAGTATTCCCAAAGCTTGAATTCTTGGGTTGGTATTCAACAGGAGGAGACTTGGATGAAGCGGATAATCATATTCACAACCAAGTAAATCATTTTAATTTCAGTTCCTGGATGTTAACGAGTCGCCATTATATCTAAAACTTGATCCAAAAAGTAATACAAAGCAGCTGCCTATTAAAATTTATGAATCGTTCATTGAACCAAACAGCGGTGCAATTCAGTTATTAGAGTCTTCTTTTATCATTGAAACTGGGGAAGCGGAAAGGATTGCTGTTGATCATGTCGCGCATGTTTCAAACGAAAGTGAAAATGCCTGTATCTTTAGTTAATCTAGTGGTTGCTCATTTAAAGGGACAAAAGAGTGCCATTCAAATGCTGTATTCAAGAATATTAGTACTATTGGATTATGTGCAGGAAGTACAAAGAGGTACCAGGTGTTAACCAAGGCGTCCTCCCTAAAGATCACAATCTCTTGCGTCAAATTAGCAGCTTGCTTGCCCGCTTGCCTCTCATTCAAGACTCTGAATTTGAACATGATTTCCAAAAAGATTTTAATGACGTTACTTTAATATTACACCTTGCTACCATTACCAAAAATACTGATTCCCTCAATGAAGTAAGCTAGACTAACCTAGTTGTTGGATAAAATCAAAGTGCTAAATTCAAAGAAAGGCAACAGTAGATGGCAAGGAAAAGAGCCAGCTTCTCATTTCCAATAAAGAAATAGTTTATCTAAAAGATTCTCGATTTGGATGATATTTGATTCATGGCTTCAAAGTTCCAGTAAAACCGAGTTCCCGTGAAAAAGTTGCATCCTAAAAGGGAACGCCACAGGAATCAAAGCAGAAACAGTTTCGAATTTTTCATTTGTAAATGTCAGAACAACAGGACATTGTATTGCTGGTTATGAATGCAGTAGGCAGCAGCCAAAAGAAAGGGCCTGTGTGCTACTATGTTGCCTCACTTGCCATTCTTAGGCTATTTCCACTGTCCTACTTGAATGAAATTTTTCCGTTTGGAATCCCAGCACCATCATTCTTGACAGCACAAGAAGTCAAATTACTGCTATTCACTTCGCTTAGCTCAATGGATTCGGATGATATGCAACCTGTTCCATTGTCCACTCTAAGTGACCAAAACAGCCAGTTAAAGGACAGCAGTCAAATGGCAATTGAATTCAACAGTTCAGAATTTTCAGATATCGATGCATACGATGCGGAGCCATCTTTTAAAACCCTTTTTGAAAGAGTAGACAAATTCGATCCAGAACTTGCAGAGCTAGTTGCACAGAAGGGACTATCAATGAACACTGAAATTGGTTTGTTTAAATACTTGGGCAAATATTTCAAGGAATTTGTATCAAAGGAAATGCTCAAGGAAAGCAGCAGCGTTCCTCCTTCTTCCGAGGAAGCCGGGGCAAAGGAATTCATGATCTTGAAAGAAGAAATGGAATTATATATTGTACAACAACCTCCTACACAATCCCTTACATCACAGGGTGTTCTGATTCAATCAAAGAATTCTGAATTGACCCCTAACGAACTCGCCACAGAATGCAAAACTGCTCTATTAAATCAAGCAGAATCCATTCAATGGGGAGTTGAAAGCTTGATGGATACACAGTGCGGCGCAATGCTTAAATACTTTAGAAAAAACAAATATTTGGAAGAGGGGGCTGCTTGGGGACATAGATCGTCAGTCCCAAACAAGAAAACTGTCTTGGGCTACTCTATCATTCCACTCAGCAATGTGGTTCACACCGAGGCTCATGTCGAAGACGATGTTCCAATGGACCCTGTAGAAAATGAAATGATTACGCAAGTAGAGGATACGCACAATGCAAAATCAATTGAAAACGCGGTGTTGGAGAGACAGGTATTCAAAACATGTTGGTGGCAAAAGGTACCAATCTTGCAGCAATCTGCAAAGGCTGGTGCAATGATGCCCACTCTCAAACGTAAAAAGACTGAAGACCACAACTTGCAAGTAGGATACCTTTGGATTAGAAGATCATGGAATGTAGAATTCAGTGTCCACAACTAAAAATAAAAATCGATTTTCTCTAATTTTCCATAATCACGTGATTTGCCATTTAAGTTGCATTAAAATTCTCTTGAAAATTGTTGTCATCGTATTCAATGGTTGTCAAAATCCAACAAAAAGCTCCTCACTTCAGCGCACAAGCCGTCGTCAATGGTGAATTCAAAGAAGTTTCTTTGGATGATTACAAGGGAAAATACTTGGTCTTGTTCTTCTACCCTTTGGACTGGACCTTTGTTTGCCCAACCGAAATCATCGCATTCAGCGAAAAAGCCGCCGAATTCAGAAAGATTAACACTGAAGTAGTCGGTGTTTCCATCGATTCCAAATTCTCCCACTTCAACTGGATCAACCAACCAAGAAAGCAAGGTGGTCTCGGAGAAATGCACATCCCTCTCCTTGCCGATGTCACCAAGAAAATCTCTAGAGATTATGGTGTCTTGATTGAAGAAGGAGGTGATGCCGGTCTAGCTGCTCGCGGTACTTTTATCATTGATGACAAACAAAATGTTCGTGTTGCTCAAATTAACGACTTGCCAATCGGCCGTAACATTGACGAAGTTTACCGTCTCGTTGAAGCTATCCAATTCCATGCTCAACATGGTGAAGTTTGGTAAGAATCAAGTTAATAATAGCCCTGCTGGATGGAAAAAGGGTGCTCCAACCATGAAGGACAATCCAAAGGATTCAAAGGCTTACTTTGAAAAGGTATGGCGGCCCTAAAACTTAGGTTAACTAGGTGTACTCACCCTCTGTCAAGCGCAAGAATGAACCATCTTCAAATTCCTCTAAAAAAGCAAAAAAATAAATCTGGTATCTCATTACTTTTTAATCTATTGCTACTGCGGCGATCCCTACATGGATCATTGTGATCAGATCTGTCAAAGCGCAGTATAAAAATCAAGTTGCTTGATAGGGAAAATTATGGAAAGTGATCTATACCAGGAACAAATTAACTTGAGCAACTCCATTCATACAGAAGGTAGAAAGAAGCCATCGCCGTTCTACATTTGTATTCCAGGATTATTTTATGTCCTGGCAATGTCCATGACTTCTGGGATTATCCAACAATGGCTAATGCTGTATTTGTGTGCCAGATTTGACCATTTGAATATGTTGGAGGTTAATAATACAGCCATCTATCTGCCTGGATTTTACAATAGCCCAATCATACACAAAGATATGGATTGGAGCAAATGCAGGACGAATACAGATATTCAAGTACAGAGTACTAATATAGGTATTAGCCGTTCGATGGGTGATGATTATCAGAATATTTTCTGCATTGTCGATTGTGGTTGGCCCTCTCTATGGATTTCTGTCTGATCGAATAGGACGAAAGCCCATAATTATCCTTGCACTTACGGCATCCCTGATTAGCTTCACAGCTTATATCACTGTTGACTTGTATGGATATGGATTGTGGGTATTATTATTTGCATCATTTGTTGAAGGATGGTTAGGTGGAGTGATTGCGATAATGAATGCGACGATCTCATACTTTGCTGATTGCTCCGAGGCAGAAGAAAGAGGTAAAACATTTATAGTTGGCGAAGCGATCTTGTTTGGAGGCATAGCTTTTGGTCCATTAATTGGAGGCGCAATATTTAGAACTTTCGACAATGGCTCCCTTCTTGTGTTTTCCAGCTCCATAATCGTTGAACTACTTGTAATAACCTATGCAATCTTCTTTTTACCAGAGTCTTTGGATTTTGATCAAGTGCCAGAAAATGAAGTCAGTTCAATTTCAGACGTTATATCCTCCGCCGCCAACGTATTTACTAGAGCCAAATCAACCTCGTTTATCATACTATTGGTTGTTCATGGAATAATGACACTGGCCCATTCATCCACTTTGTTTTTCCAGTTTGTTTCATTTAAATTTGGATGGGATAGCCAAGATGAAGGTAACAAGAGTGTAATTCAGGGCAATATGTGCTCATTTCCGCTGTTAGTAGGATGGTTAACATGGGGCTGTTATACCCATTGATACTAAAGATCTGCAAGACAGGCAGTCTCGTTGGGGTTGACAAAGTGAGATGGGATCTTTCCTTGATTAAAATAGGACTGGCCATTATTGTCTCTTCAACCATTGGTAAAGCCATAACACCTGTTTCTGGTGTGCTTTACATCCTGACAGTTTTTGATGGGTTTGGAACTTTAGCTGGCCCAACTCTCCGGTCTTTAATTTCAATCTCAGTGCCATCTGGGTCGCAGGGAACATTATTCTCGGGCATTTCTTTTATGGACCAAATCATCTCTTTATTTGGTGGAATCCTCTATCCAAACATCTGGCAGTGGACTGTAAAGACATTTCCAGAGTGCTATTTCTTTGTGATGGCATTTTTTTACATTTTGGGGATTTCGCTCGTGTTCATTTTGGATCCAGCCAGAATTACGAGGGTTTCTGAAAGGGAAGAGTATGTAGGGCTTGAAGATTATATAGATTTGGAATAAATTGATTGTATTAAACGATGGCGATTAATGATTTGACACAATGGGTGAGCCTCTTTGTGCCGCCATCTGAAACACATCTTAAAAAGTACGCCAATTTGAGGTTCTCGCATAATCAATGAATCCTGTAGAATTATATAAATATGATTTGAAATCGTCAATAATCAGAGAAACCGAGGCAAAGGAATGGATAGAAAGTGTTATTGGCGAAGCAATTGGCGAAGACTTGGCAACTGCTCTCAATGACGGTATAGTTCTATGCAAATTGTCAAACGCTTTACTTCCCGATAGCCCACCCATCAAATATGCAGTATCTGCTCTGCCGTTCAAGAAAATGGACAATATTTCGAAATTCCTGAAGACTCTCCCCAGTTTGGGCCTTTCGTCATTTGAAACTTTTCAGACAGTTGACCTCTTTGAAAAGAAGAATATGAATCAAGTAATTGCTTCTAATCTAGGTGATTGACTGCCTCTTTGCCATTTCCAGAAATGCAGAAAAGAATGGCTTCCAAGGGCCATTAATCGGAAATAGACACTTGCGGTCCAGAAATTCAATGAACTCTACTATTTCCAATTCAAGCAGACATTCTGAGCCCTATGTGAACACAAAGTTATCCCAATGTGTAGATGCCCCAGAATTGCAAGATTTACCAAATCGTGACAACTATGAAGAAGCTGGTCTTTCTGTTGTAGTTGAAACTAAAGATTCTGATTTAGATTCTTCAAATACTGTGGTGGAAGCTAATCACGACCTTGGGTATCAGAATCAGGATCCAATTATCGATGACAGTACAAAACAGGATGAGCCTTTGGAGACAGATATGCAAGAAAACAAATTAGAAACTGAAAACAAAGCTGTACTACTCTCCGAAACCAGTATTGAAGTTGAAGTGAATGGAGATATTGTTCAGAACAAGCATCTGCCGGATGACTTGGAAACCAGTAAAGTCGAGGAGGTAAAAGCAAAACATGTGGAGCTTTCAATTGATACAACTGTACTGAAACCGATACACAAAGTGATAGCAGCAAATGTCAGCGACTTTGTTCCACCAGTTACTACCACTCATACTGAAGAAGCTTTCTCCACTGATATACTCCAGCCTATTCCAATAAAGAGCCCGCCAAATTTGCAAATGAATTTCGCTGTGGATGAACAGTTTGAAGACTCTCCAGACAGCTTAAATTATGTAGAAATGTTGGATGAAAGTAAATACTACCAAACTGATGATTACAATTGCTTTTCGCCAGCCAGAACTATAATGGAAACAATCGTAGAAGAAAGCGAATGTTCAACCCAGCTAACTACCACTGAAGACCTAAACAGCGAAGCACAATCGGAGGTAATGGACGAAAATCAACTGAATGGCATCTCAGGCAATGAGCCAGATCCCGAAAATGCGGTTGACCTGAATAACCAATTGCAAGACACCACAGTTAACATTCCCCAAGAGCAAGAAACTATAAACACAGATATGGAACAACCCGACGATCAAAATAATGATTGCATAGACAATTTAGGAAAAGTAATCACGGAAAAAGTACCTGATATTGCTGTTGAAAATTTGTCACCTATTCCCGAAATTGAATCTAATACGGAAAGTGTAGAAAATCTGGGCCAGGATAAAGAATCGAACGAAGCTGCTCAGGAACCAAAGGTGCTGAACGAGTATCCTTCAAAAGAAGAAATTCGCGAAAAAATACTCAAAAGACAATCTTCAGCTCTCTCAATCTTTAGAGGACCAAATGGAAATACAATAATTCCTGATTCACCAAATGATAAACTCACATTTAATCCTGAACTGGTTTTCTTGAAATTGGCGAATCTAGGATACAAGCAGAACTTTTACTGTTCAAATATTCACACAAAAGACACTTCAGTGGAAAATATCATCAATGTGACCAATGCAAAGCTACAGAACTTGGGGTATCGTTTCTAATAAACAATGCGTTAAATACTACGCACAATTTTTCCTTTTGTTTATGGTGAACAATGGACTGCATTATAAAATGCCAAATCATCCTAGTCTCTCTCCAATGATTTTTGTAAGGAAACCAATAAAGAAAGATCGGAGTGCGGAATACGCAGCGATTTACCAACGAATCAAAGCAAGTTCAGGCATTGTCCTTATTTTGACAGGTGGCTGCTTCTAATTATAGTCGTAATCTACTATGCCATACAAACCCAAGTTTATTATTGGGGAGGAAAATCAGTTCAGGAAACTCCAAATGAATATCCTACATTTCAGGAATACCCAACCTATTCTAAAGAGCAACAGAAATCAAATATTCGAGATATTTTCTCTAAATATGCATCTGCCAAAGACAGCCAACTGGATTCAGAAGAATTTAAAGGGGAATTGATGCACGCGATTGAAATGCTCGAGCGTTCTAACTTACCAAAATCGAAAATTGGGCAAAGAAAAGGTTCAAATTGCTAATGCCTAGTACACCGAAATACACAATTATTTTCCAACGATTATTTAGCTGGTCGGATCGCAAATAATTTTGCCAATTTTGTTGTAACCATTTTTAAATACATTCTGGTAGAGGTTCCAGAATACACTATTTTCAAAGAAGAAAAAGTTGATCATCCGTTAAAAAATGCAATGGAAGGATTTAAAGGGGTTGCCAAAACGATGGGAGATATTTTCCTTGTTCCAGAAGAGGGCAAACCCGATGACAGCCTGTCATTTGAAAAACTTGGGACTGGAATCTCCAATCTCGCTTCAACCATAAAAGATAACCTGCTAGTAGGACTTCCAACCAAAAATACCGAAACTAAAGGAAAGAATTCCGAAAGCAGTCTCCCAACGCCTATTCTTCACACTCTTGATAAAGTAATCGAGTTTGGAAACACGATTGGAGATTTGCTGCTGGTAAAAGATCCCAAAACTGAAAAGGAGTACCACTCCAAGATAGAATCTTTTGTAGATGACCTCTTCAAATCATCAAATAACCAAGCATTTTCGAAAGTATTGTTTGCAACACAGTCAATTCTTGATTCATTTATGGACTCGATTTTGATCAAGAATGATGACTCTAATAGTCGTTCGTCCACTAGCGAGAGTCCAGTCCGAAAATCTCTAAAGAACTTTGTTGATTATTCGTCCAACCTTGCAAGCTATGTATTGGTAAAGGATAATGATGAAGCCAAATATGAAAGAGAAGCCCAAGAGATCTTTGGTCAAATTGCAAAATCTAAACTTGCGCCAGGAACACTAAATGAACTGCTAAAGGAAGTAATTGCGAAATTTGATGGCTTAGCGAGAGATATTCTTAATCCTACATCAGCAGGAGCTCTTGGTTCATCCAATTCTGAACCAAATGTATTTATCAAGATTGCCAACCTTGTTGGGGATCAATTTTCAAATTACGTTTTAGTACCAAAAAGTAACACTGAAAAAACTGATGCTTCAGCCAAATATGACTCTGCTAGTATTTACAAATTTGTTTCCGATGGAGTAAAGCAACTTTTGGTTGAGCCAGATGTTCAAGTCCACGAAAGTAAGCCAGTAGAACAATCACCAAAAAATGAAAACATTGAGCAGATAAACAAATGGATTCAAGATTACTTGCTAAACAACGATTCCAATGGAGAAGGAAAAAGTCTGGACACTTTAAAAGAAAGTTTCAAACATTTGATCAATGATGGACAAAAAGTGCTTGAAGATGTTCTCGTGCAATCAGAACAAATGCCGATCCTAAAGAATAGCGAGAAGGAAACACCCTCCCAAATATTTGATGACACTGGGAGTAAAATTGCCGATTTTGTTCTTGCTGGTAGGGAATTGAAAGGAAATGAAAAGCAGCTCAGTTTTGATTATCAGCAATTGGCGAAAACTTTGTTTAGTGCTATTCAGAACAATTTATTGGTAGATGATAAAGAGCAAAGTAAGGGACCAGAAGCAGTGAGTAAAACTCCAAAAGGGATTTTTGAAGGAGAAATCGGAAAATACTTACGAGCGTACCTTTTGAATGGGGACAATTACATTTCGGCTGATAGCACGGAAAGTTTAGGATCTATAGCTCAAAAAGTCGTTTCTAAGAGTAACGTACTTATCAATGAAGTACTTGCTTCACAAGATGATGCATTAGGAACAACTGAAACAAAGAAGAATACTTTTCCGCAAGAAGAAACCGCTAGAAGGATGACCACTCATTTCCTCAATAATGACGAGGGTGATCCTGGCTCATTGAAAATAACCGATTCAATTAAAGTCGAAGAGTTTGTTGATTCTATGAAAAAATGGATCGATTCAAACTTGCTTGTTCAACCTGAATTAGATAGTGATGGGAAAAATGCAGCTTCAGCTAGTTCTAATTCAGAATGGCTCTTTGAGAATTATCTCGCACAATATCTTTTAAACAACGGAGAGTCTAAACAAAACTTGAATGGAAATTTAAAAGAATCCTTAATGAGAATATTATCAAACGGAAGCAAAGTTCTTGATTCAATCCTAGTACCAAATGTTGAAGAATCACCAGGCAATGAAGTTCCTGTTAACAAAGACAAGCAATCCGAAGGGTTCATGGATTTAGAAAATTCTCCTTTAGTGAAATTCCTTAACGACAATCTATTAAATAACGGACAGGAAGGAAAATCATTTTTCAATTCGATTTCATCTGTACTTGGAAAATTGGAAACAAGTGCACCTGTTACCAAACTTGATAAAGTTGAAGAGAGCACCAAGACGTTGCAACAACTATTGAACCTTTACAATTCTGTAGATGATGAAAATACAAAAGTAGAACTTTTGAAATTGATGGAGCGAGAAATGCACAAGATTGAAGAAACGTAACTACGACTAATATTAGAGACCCAGCCAATATTGAAAAGCCTCACGATTCTCAATCTGGGGTTTTAGCTGGATCGAAAGCTCTATTTGACAATATTTTGGTGGAGCCAACCACCAAAGGCACAGAATCTGGTTCTTGGTCAAACTTAGTGAATCAATTCTTGGTAACCGATGAACTTCCTAAAAAGCAGGTGATATGTCACTAATCCAAGTCATATTTGCCAATCATTAAAGACTTTTTCAAGAATATTATAGTTGCTACTGGCGATAACAGCGATTCTTCTGAAAAGGTTTAAATTCATTAATTTAGCAAGAGTATTTTGCTACTATAAAACAAGGATATGAATGGCTTGAAAACAATATTCTTGTGAATTAAATTTATTTTCAATCAAATAGATTATACGTGTTTTGCAACACCGATTGTATTGGCCCATCTCTTTCATTTTCCGCATAAGGCTTCAATTGAGCTTTGATAAACGCTGTTAAAAGTGGATCTACATTAACCACGAATACCTTTTTTGCAGGTTTCGAACAGCAGGTTTGCAGCGAGTTCTCGAACAATTTTGAACTAATCGTTAGCACACAACTACTTTGCCGTCGTCCAAACACTGAAGCAACCCTTTTAGGATATCTCGCAACAACCCATCGGAAAATTGGTTCAAGTTGCCTAATTTTTCAAACACTCTCTTCAATGCACCCAGTACACTAACTCGAATGTTCCATACATTATTGACCAAATTTCTTTCCAAAAATTGTCCAACTGGGGGAATATATTCACCTGGCATTAAATCAAGTATACCATTATTTGAAGAAGGGAAACATCCGCCGACAGCTTTAAATGCGCTTGCTCTAATGGAAAGAATGAGAGGCTTGCTGATACTTTCATCCACATCATCATCCATATCGACATCTTTCTCTTCTGCACAATTTGCTAAATACTCAAAGACGTCTCCGAATCGATGGCAATTTAGTTCATCAAACACTATTCCCATGTATTCGATACTAAATCTTTTGTATTGCATGTTCTTTTTTTGTGCTTCCCTGATGAATATTGCTTCAATCTTTCCAAGTTCTTCCTTGCGTGTGCCGAAATAATCCTTCCCAGCAATACAAACGCTCATCAACGCTTCTAACAATGCTTCTTTTCCAGACCAAGTTCTACCAGATAATGAATCTATCAGTAGTGCAAGACACGCCGGCATTATTTCCAGAATATCTGAATCAAGGGATTTTGAAAAATCAACCAAAGCCTTCCCAACCTGTTTTTTCATATCCCAAGATGGATTGTTAACTAAAATTGATTTGCAGGATTCAAAAATCTCCAACTTCCATTTTTTAATTGCCAAGCTGGAACCTCCAGTATTTTCATCCCAGATATTTTTCCATACCTCTGAAATTGCTTGCTGACTTTTGTCACGACTACCCATAAAAGCCAAAGGAATGATTAGTCCATGGAAATCTTGAATTGCGGACGGAGAATGTCTGGAAATTTCCAAATAAGTCACTGGGGCAACCATCCTACCCTCTTCATCATTTGCTTCTAAATACTTTGAATTAATTTGATTGATGATCTTTTCCAACACTGAAAACTCTACTAATTTCGCAAGGTAGCCAAACGCAGTAGAGAATGATTTTCGAACTACCGGCGATCGATCATAAATTGCAACTGACAGTGCTTTGATTAACGGTTCAGAAACGGCTCTTAGTTCGTTTGGCACACTCTGGACTAAAGTATAGATGAATCTTGCAGCACCTGCTCTAGTTGGCAGACCAACCCCTTTTCGTACAATGACCGCCAATTTAGGAGACAGTTCAGCAAGGATTTCAGCATCAATAAATGGCACGCATCTATCAATCGCCTCCATAATGGGAGAGCTCTTTGCAGCAGTCATTCTTGACGTTTCTAAATCACTTTGACTGATATTGTACGACGAAGCGTGGAATGCTAGATAATCTAATGTTAAAAATATCTACTCATTGATTGAGGCTCCAAGCTGCTAAGGGCTTCCATCAGTGTACATACCAACTCCACAATGTGTGGCTTTAATAGCACACCACCTGTCTTTGTCAATTTGAGAATAGTTGACAAAGAGTATGCCTTTACTTCTTCCGAGTTGTTTACTAAACCTTTTTGCAATAAGAAGGGCATCATTTCATTCATAATCTTCTGGCTCTTTGAAGGAGAGTGGTACACTGGATCGCAATAACGAACGGTAATGTTCATCAGAGTCTTTGCCGCCAAAAAGGCTGCTTTACGAACCGATTCTTTAATATCATCCAAAGCCCGAAAAGACATTGTCCACAATTCCGTCATAAACGGCTCCAACTGTTCAATCGTTTTGCCACTGAGTAAATCTGTAAGGGCAGCCGAGCTGGCTTCTCTTGTTCTCCACATTCTGTCTCCCATTCCCTTCAGAACTTCGTTCATGATTTCAACAAAATATTTGTCAATTGTTTTTGCTGGCTCTTTAACCAAAGAGTTCCAAATATTTTTCATTCCTGGGTTAATTATTCTTACCTTGCGCTGTCTTTGGATGTGGGTCAAATGAATAACGATAAAGTCTAGGAACAAGGGAAGGAAGAATAGGCTCTAAATCCTTTTCAGCCTGCATAGCAATTGAACTAAAACCTAAACTAGCCCCTCTTCTTGAGTTCCAGATTGCGTGGTGGGACGCAAGTGACATGAACTTGTACACCAAATCAGGTCTAAGATTAAAAGAGTGTTACTGATTCATATCAGCGGCCAAAGACAAGATATCTTGATATGTGCTAATGTTTGATCCATCTGGAGTTCCCCCAAGTGCGGCATTTGGCAGCAACTCTGTAGTTCCAGAAACACTCTGTGGAGCCAATTTCTTGCCAGCAGTAAAAGTAGATACTAGCGATGACACCAACTCTTTTTTCATATCTGCATCTCCAATTTCATAGATCAGCCCAATACCTTTGGAAGCAATTTCCTGAGTAAAGTCTAGATTAGAAGAGATTACCGTCTTTGTCATTCAACAAGTCGGAAAAGTTTTGATGAAGTTGAAGCAGATTTTTCTGAATGAATGGGGTGTTTTTTCCATACTTTGTGATACAGAGAAGCCAGATACAACCCGCCTTTTTGTTGATTGCGTTTTGAGCTGGTGCAACGAGAGCAAATATTTTGTTCATGTACTCTTCGAGTAGAGCTTCATTCACCTTGTAGGCCTGGAATTCATTTGGAGGAAATGTGACATCCGCAATATCAAGGTATCGAAGCATATTTAAAGAATGGAATTTGAAGAGTAAAGAGCAGAGCGCTTCCCCAATGTTAAATTGCAATTCGACGTGCTTTGCAAGAAGACTAGGCAATGTAAGCATCAGGTCTAAAACCGGTTTAGCAATAAACTCTGTTCCAAGAGCTAAATGACTCAATGAAAATATTGCCATTTCTTGTACTTTTGGTTCCTTGTATTTAATTAAATCGGATAATTTGTCTTGGAAGTGTTGCAGTTGAGCCTTTAATGATTCGTCTAAAGAGGTAAATGTACCATATCGACCCATTTCCGCAATCGCAATGCATCCACCAAGAATAAGTGATATATTGTCAGACCCAAGCGCCGCAAAGACACTTTCCAGAACTTTTGACAATAGCTGAGTGGAGATAATATTCTTGAAGGTTGTAGAGTATCGGTAAACCAATCTGCCAACACAGTATCCAAGAACAGCAATGGAGCCATGGCGATATTCAAAGTTCTATAATTATTCAAAGCTTACATTTTTGGATAAATCATTTGCAGTTGAAATATAACGCTCCAATCGTTTCGCGAAATCTGCTTTCTTTTCTGGAGAGCTCAATCCAGCAGTAGAAAGGATTCCGACAATATGCGCCATTGAAATCCTAGTTTCATACTTTGAGCTTTTCAAAAGGTTCTGATTTAGTACAAATTACATCTGCCCAGTCTATTTTCGACTCGAATGCTTTTGAAATAGCTTCGGGAGATATTGAAATGAGTTCCAACAAATTAGAAGCAGCCAATGAAAGTAAAAGTCCATCTAAATAAGTTTAAAGTACCAGCTTCTTTGGCGTCAAGTGCTTTTTCCAAGAAAGTAATGTATCCTTTCAGCCCTTTTTGAGTGTCCTCATTTCTCCAGAGTGACGATAATGATTCCAATATTTTCTTGCTGGAAGGTACATTTTCTCTTTCTGTTGAATCAATTGAAATTTTCCCCAGATCCAACTCACTATCCAATATCCTAAACAAAATCTGTCTCAAAAATGCCAGTGCAAAAGAAAAGGTAGTGACAGTTAAATTCCCAATCCAAGAAACTCCTGCAGACGATACCGCTTTAATAGTCCTCTTGCTAGAATAATTTTGAATAGAGTCAACTAAATCCGCCAAAAAGCCACCATCAATTGAATCCATTGAGTCTTTTGTAGGTAATTCCAACCCTTTAAAAGACAATTCTCTTATTTCTAATTTGCTATCCGCGGTAGCCAAGAGCGAAATGTATCTGGCAGTAACATCCGTGAAATCATAAATTTCGATTGCATACTTTAGTGAAATATATCTGGACTGGTGTTCTGGACTATCAATATTTTCCAATAATAATATCTGTAATTCTTTCTTCAATTCTTCTGAAATGCCTCTGTATGCTGGTAGCAAAGAAACGAGAGCATCTTGCAAAGAAACTCTAACATTTGGTGACTCAAGTGGAATTGAGGTTAAAAATCTCTTGGCAATCTCCAAATCGTTTTGAAACAGCTCTGGAACTATAATTAATACAAATCACCTTTTTTTGAAATCATTCCTATAGATTCATAAGTAAGACCTCTAATGTTTTCCAAACCAGCATCCTGCTGTTCATCCAATAATTTGGATATTCCTTCAATCAATAACTTTCCAATGGGTTTCATAATTTCGTTTCTAGTCATTTTAGCCATCCAATAAACAAATGCCATACCATTGGAGCGTAATTTTGGTGTGGAATGTGGATTGTAGAGAGCATCAAAAGACATGTTAATCATGAATGGCACTTTGTTTGCAGCAAGCACAGATTTCAACATGTAATCGACAATCCTATTCTTCAACAATACACTGGCTGGCTGTCTTGAAGCACCTAAATCAAATTAAAAAAGTACTGGGGTCTTTCGGATCGTTGTGTCCTAGATACAACAAGTATAAGCGATTGATCAAGTATTCATTTTCCATATCTGGCTTTGCATACCTTCGTAAACCATCTTCTCCCACAAACTGAACTTCATGGAAAGGATCAACAGAAGCTACAAGGAAAACCAGGAATTTCTCAATAACCAAAGAGTCTTTTGGCACTAATCGTTCAATCATCAAGAATTTCGCTATTCCTACTTTAAGGTCTTTCAAAGCAGTAGAATTCATTGTCCAAGTAGCCGTTACTTCATTGGTAATAAAGTTAACTGCTGATTTGGATAAACCAGCAGGCAAGGCATCCAAAGGAGAAATAGGAGGCAGTGCTGCTCTATAATTAAGCTTGATTACAATTCAGCAGCATTTAAAGCAGTGATTTTCCTTCCAGATTGAGGAACAGAGTACAGCATAAAATCCAAGAATTTTGAAACCAGATATTTGACATCTGCTTCTTCAAATACAATCGAATGCTTTTCTACAAATATAATATTGTAGTTTGCCAGGATTGGGAGAGCAATAGAAAATAAAACCATTTGTTGTGGAGTTGGTTTCTTTGAAATTCCTTTTAGTATTCCTGGTAATTTCAACATTTGATCCTGAATTAGTACAAGATACTGTTTCATTTAAAGTAGTGAATCCTTTCTTTAGGTAAATTATTGCAAATGCCCGAGATGTTGGGCCACTGGAGTGATAAAACTCAATCAGCTTGTCCACTGGTAAATTAATGTTCCCAGAATTGCATCTCTTATTGATATGGCTACAGACAGCCATTGCTTTAGTTTTAACTTGTTGGTGGGGACTATCCAGTTTTGCCAAGATGGGACAGAGCAACGTGGTGATCTGAGATTCAAAGCTGGATTCATCCGATGCTAGAGCCAATCTTAGCTCTACTTTTTCCAGTAGCTCTTTGAATTATTTAAAAAATACCAATTTCTTTTTCCATTTTTTTTGATTAGCTATTTGGAAGCAAGGGTTGAGCAAGGGGTTCGTAAACACACCTCCATTTGGCGCATGAGGGTGGGCAATGTTGAGACCTAATTACTAGAAATGAGGGCGGGTAATGTTGGAAGCGAAGGACTCTAATTACTATAGCACTTGTTAACCGCTGGAAAAGAGAATAGATAAACCCCAGCTTATTTAGTCTCTCTAATAAATGGGAGCATAAAATATTTTGAAAATAAACTTTTTAAAAAAACACGCTTGGATGAACAGAATCAGAGAATTTGGAATTGCATGGATACATTCCAGTTACACAGCAATAGAAAAATTAGTAAAATATCTCTTTCCGCACTTTTCCGTTAGACTAAATGAAAACTTTTCCGGTAATTATCTCTAATCCAGACCAAGAAATTGATGGCTACCTGCCATTTCAAGTTTTGATTTATTTCAACATTTATTTGTATATATTTTGGTTATACGGGGAATATATTACGATAAATTGGAAAATTACTTGGTTTAATCCGTCAGGCTGGACAAAGTTTCAAACATGGATCATATTCTACTTGTTTGCGTTGATAGAGCCTCTGCGATTATATTTAGGATTCTTTGGAAATCTAAAAGAACGAGCCCCGGATATCGCTGGTTGTGTATTACTGACAGTGTTTCCCCAGATGGTGCTGTCATTTGCTTTTATTGCTCTTCAACGTAAGATGTAACTAACATTTGAAATATTTGGAGGCGGGTTTATGACACCTTATGAATTTGCACATAATCTGCTGTATTTCTTTTTCTTGATTGCTGAAGCGTTTATTGGATATTACGCGATCAAAAGGATGGTGCTGTCCCAGTCGACTCTGTATTTCACCAATTTTGATAAAAAGATAATATAGCGGTGCTCGGAATTGAATTTATTTGAACATATCATAAATGCGTTCAAGTGGTCTGCCAACTACCGCTTTTTTCTTTTCATAGTCAACTAAAATTGGTCTTTGCATAATGAGGGGGTCTTGGAGCAATTCGGCCAATGCGTTTAATTCTGTTGGGACTTGTCCTTTGAAGTCGTCCCTTCTCACTACCAAATCCAAGTCTTCCTTGTCCATCAGGGAAATGACTTCCAGAATCTTTTCCTTCTTCAATTGGGTTGTATTGTAGTCGATCGCCTCAAATTGATTTGGAATCTTTTCAGTTAAAAAAGCAAGGATTGTCTTGCATTTCGAACAGGTGGGTTTTTGTAGGAACAGGAATCGCATTTTAATTTTTTTCAAAGATCTCGAATGTTTGGTCAGCAAAATCAACAGACAGGATTTGGTCAACCTGCACAAAATACATTTGGATTTGGACAGCAAAATCAAAATACTGGTGCAGGAGGTAACGCGACTTTAGGATTTGGAACTCAACCAGCGGGAGGCTTTGGAAATACTACCCAACCGACTGGAGGCTTTGGAAATACTACTAACCAACCTACTGGTGGATTATTTGGAAATACCAACACAACAGCTCAACCAGCAGCAAAAGGGTTATTTGGCAACACTAGTACAACAACTGCGCAACCTACTACTGGCGGATTGTTTGGCAACACTGGTACCTCTCAACCTACTACTGGCGGGCTATTTGGAAACGCTACTACAAACACATCTCAGCCAGCAGCTGGAGGATTGTTTGGAAACACTAATACCAGCACTACTCAACCGTCAAACATGTTTGGAAGTACTACCAACACTGCTGGAGGATTATTTGGTCAGAAAAGTACCACACAACCTGGATTTGGACAAGCCCAAACATCAGCGCCGTAATTATTAGACTAAAGTAGAATTACTCTGTCTACAAAATACTCTGAGCTTCCGCCGGATATTCAATCTCAATTGGATACAATTGAAAAGTTCATCAACTCCCAATCTGGTGTTTCAACTTCTATTTCAAATCTCACGTTAGAAAAAGATTTACAAGAAATTGTAAAGGAAACTGAAGAGACTTCCAGAGTACTACATCTTTAATGTAGAAATTAAGCGGATTAAAGACAATACTACAGAGAGATGTTTATGTCATTGATCAACTAAAGAGTCTAGTTGCAAAAGAACTCCGGAATACTGACTTGGTGGCGAGGTTCATTGAATCTTCTCCAACTAGCGACTTCAACAAAGGAATTCAAACCAATGACGCATATTCAAAGTAATTTTAGTCTTAAATTTAGTTACTTTCTCAACTTCACTAACGATCTTGAAATGCGCATGAATCAATGTAGACAAAATATCGAAGAACTGGAATTAAATCTACGAAGTTCGCATACTCCAAAGATCAATGCCACTGGTACTTTATCATTAAATCAAGTCATCCAAGAAATCATCAAGAATCAATACCAGTCGTTCATGTCTATTGCGGGTAAAGTAGCCCAAGTTCATGATACCATTACTAAAGCGAAAGATATTTATATTCAATTTCATGAAAAATACTATGGTAATGTTACTCCAGAAAATAATCGAGAATCATATTCACAACTTGCTCAGTATCTACAGCCTACAGTGCAACAACCTGTCCCACAACAGCTGAATCAATCTCAATTTGGACAATCACAATTTGGAACACAGTCGCTCTTTGGAGCCAAACCAGCAGACACAAAGCCCGCCTTTGCGCTGTCTTCTAAACCAGCAACAGCTGCAGCTCCTACTTTGAATACCAGTTTGTTTGGAAATCCAATTGGTGGAGTAGGAATGAAACGTAGTAATAGTTTAGGCGGAGCAGAGACAAAGAAACTGTTTTAATAAACCCCTTAACCAAATCGTGGATTGCGTGTTTTAGGCTCTGGCAGTAATCCGTTTCAGAACTTTTAAAAAACTGATTGTTTCATATCAAAAGTAATGCTGTGGTTGTATCGCAGGGGATCTCTAACTAGTTGCGTTGGCTTTAACAGAAACATCGCCATCTTTCTATAAATACCAATTAAATTTACTCAATGCAATCATGAAGTTCACTATAATCTTCTCAATTGCCCTCATCTTTGCTGCTCCAGCTCCAAAACCTGATATTGAAGAAATGTTGTTGGCACATACTAATCCTCTCGAATTCGCTAATGTGCATACTATTGGGCTGTTAGATATGGATCTGTTGTTGGCTGCTCATACTCCATCAAGTCCAAATCCACCAAACTCAATGGCTAGCGAACTGAATAAAGATGCTGGTAAGTTAGTCAATGGAATTTCTGCTGTTGAAGGCGGATCAAGTTCTGAATGCACATCTAGTTCTTGCTGTGATTCATCGTGTTCAACGCAAAAGCGTGCTGTCAATCTACAATCGTTGTTCAATGGGCCTCCAAAGAATGGGCAACTAAATGCAGCTGGTTTGGCTGCTGCCAATCGTGCCAAAAACATGTTGCAAGATATGGTAAAGAAGCATCCAAATAACCTAAAGTTGAAGGATGGTTTGACCCAAATGAATGACTTTTTAGCAAAGCAAAAGCACCAAGTCTGTAAAATAAAGCATTTTCAAAGAGATCTGTTGGAATTCTATCCATTATTCTTGCGAGTTGGTGCAAGCGATATCTTAATATATTCATTGGCCATTGTGCATAGGACCCTTGAAGGAGATTTCTCATACTGATTTCATAGTATATCTATGACAAAGTACTCATTACAAAAAATGACCACGAAAAGCCACCATATCCCTTTTCTTTCGCAATCTTTGACTGTCTTTATCAGATTTGTTCTTTCATTCTTTCATCACTTTTTGCGTTTCTCCAATCGCGATAATACCTCCAGGGCTCTATTGGGTTGTGGAAATTCAAAGGACCAAATTTCAACGGGTACTCGGAAAAAGTACAAAATCAACATGAACGCAAAAGTACAGCCTACCGTTTTGTAATCTGTGATAAAATATATCGGCTGTTGGCGCCTTTGCCAGAGAAAATGAATATCTCGTTTGATACTGTCATTTTCAAAACTTGTTTCAATTGTCACCCCTCCCGTGAGCCATCACATCGCGACGTATAGGCTTTCAAAGGGATGCCTAATATGTACACTGGCTGATTTTGGTAGGATATGATGAAGTCAGAAGCGGAGTTTTTCTGGCGAGCATAAATAGAGGGTCCAAATCTGTCAACCCATCAACAATGAAATTCACTCTTGTCTTATCTGCTCTATCCTTTGTATTTACCGCTCCAGTTGCCAACCCAGATACTAAAGAAATTCTATTAGCACATACCAATGCTGGCGAATTCAAAAATGTACACTCTATCCAAGGATTGACCGATAAAAATCTGTTCCTTGCTGCACACACACCAAATGCGCCAAACCCACCAAACTCTTTAGCTGCTCAACAAGCTGCAGGAGGTGCAGGTGCTGCTGCTGGCGGAGCCGCTGGAGGGGCAGCTGGTGGTCTAGGAGGTGGTCTTGGAAAGATTCTGGGAGGACTACTTGGAAAGCGTGCAGTTCAGTATGAAGATCTTTTTGACGGCCCAGTGGAAAATGGCCAGTTAAATGCTGCTGGTTTAGCCGCTGCTAACAGAGCTATGGGCATGCTGCAAAGTATGGCTGCTCAAAACCCAGATGATGCAGATCTCCAGCAAGGTTTAACTGATTTGCAAGCAATGCTGGATAACCAAAATTCTCAATAAATTGTATAATATGTTTAAACTCTTGCTACTTTGGAGATTCTTCCTGACACGCGATTCTAAGTTTCAGGTTGAACCCATTGTTCCCAGATGTTTATATTGGCGCAAGAAAGAACAGCAATTCATGTATGTTTGTACTGTGGTTGCTTCGTTCTTGATATTGCTACAACTAACAACAGGAAGGTTGGCAAATGTTCAAATACTGATGAAATGCATACCAAGAAGGCTACCACTAGCCCAACCAGCGTTATACCCAACCAAAGTCATTAGATGCGATACTGGACCAGCAGAAGTCGAAATGCAAGAACCAATTCAAGTGCCACTATCAAAAAAGTTTACGACAAAGAGCTACGAAGTGCTTGCTGCCATTACAGAAAAATCACTTTACTAATAAAGAATTATCTCGATTAGTCTGTGTTATACGGGAAATTGTCTTGTGCCAGCTGCGTTCCCTTGAAATTCCAAATTGGTTTCGTGAAAAGTTTCACTGAAACACTAGAATGATTGCGTTGTTAGTAAGCACCGTCGCTTCCCAATTAGTCCCTTCAACCTTGTCCCCAACAATTAGTGCAAAGTGCAATACTACATTGGGCTATCAAGGACAAATCCTCAACAGTGCTTGTTTCCCAAACTACAATGTAACCAATCCGCCAACGTCAACTGGAGACATTATTTCAGTGTATAAATCAAATATTCCTAGCATATGCTCTCCAAACTGTGTTAAAGCTATCAATTACTTTCACTCTGCCGTAATGTATGCTTGTCAAGGCGAGCAAGCGTTTCAAAATTCCAATATCACCCTGCCAGATTTTGCAGTCATCAATTTGATTTCCACTGCTGCATCTTGCGTCCAAGACAGCAACAGCAATTACTGTGTCATTGATCAATTGAACATGGCCAGCTCATTTGGTGTTGACATGTCTCAATCATTTGCCGTTGGTGCCTCTGTCGTTCAAAAAGCAATCACCACTGCCACTCTCAAGCAAGGTTTGATTTGCTCCAATTGCGCAAAGAATCAATTGGCCGCAATCTCCAACTTGGATGGTGTTGTTGGTCCTTTCTATGACGCCGTCGTGCAATTGAACAATACCTTCAACAGCAACTGCACTGCATCCAACTTGCAAAAAGATGCTGGCAGTTACGGAGACAAGGCGGTTTTGTCAATTGGTGCAGTCTTGCTCACACTTGCCATTGCAGTCTAAATAGAAATATAAATACTTTATTTTCGAATTTCATTTTCTTCCCTTCTTTTTTCTAACTACTAATTCAAATCCGTCTTCATCAATAATCGGCTCTGGCTTTGTGTACACTGGAGTATCCACTTGCATTTCAACATCCATATTTTCGTCATTTTCCATATCAGAATCAGAAGCCCCTTCATCAACAACTACCTTTGATACTACTTTCTTTCCACGCTTTAGCGCATCTCTCATGGATTGCAAAGATGTCAAATCCGAGTTTATGACAATTTCACCAAAGAGTTTCAGCAGGTGGACAGATACTTGATACGGAGAATTATCTTCACAAAAACAATCCAACTGCTCTTCCATGAAACTTTCAAAGTTGTTTGATAGTTCGTCAGCATGAATTTGTCCATTATGTTCTTTGAAAAATTCCAAGGTTCCTTCCAGCAAGTCCTTTTGTGGAGTCTGTCCAGTGTATGGAGAGTTGTCGATTGCGATTTGAAGTGCTGTCCATTTGGTAAATACTATATCGACTGCTTCTTGGAAGAGTGTCCACCTTTCACTAACAAGTAATGCCATTGAAAAAAAAAAGAAAAAAAGTGTAGTTTCATCAATGCCTCAATCCTATGGAATATCTCTTTAAAAGAATTACTACTAGAACCAACCTTTGATGTACTGAATGACTTTGTGCTTGATGTAAATCAAATTATTGAAGGGGCAATGGATGTTGACTGCCTCACCAATGCATTCGCTATTAAAGGCGGATATTTATTTGCTAATTAATTTGAACTGGGATGATAATTCATCCAAACCCAAGTGAATAGTAATTATCGAGTCAGAGTGGCGCACAGAAAAAGTTTTCTAAAAATGCCAAAGAACAAGGGAAAAGGAGGTAAAAATCACAAGAGAGGAAAGAACGACAGTGAAGGAGACAAGAGAGAACTGGTATTCAAAGAAGATGGACAAGAATACGCTGTTGTTGAAAAGATGTTGGGTAACGGATGGTTAGCAGCTGCTTGTGCAGATGGTGAAAAGAGGATGGCACACATTAGAGGAGCATTCAGAAAGAAAGTCTGGATCAACGTCGGAGATGTTATATTATTGGGTCTAAGAGATTATCAAGAAGAGAAAGCTGATGTTATATTGAAATATACTCCGGACGAAGCCCGTCTATTAAAGAGTTACGGTGAATTGGCAGATAGCGTAAAGATTAATGAAAATGACGAAGGGGAAGGAGAAGAAGAAGGTAGCGTATTATTAACCATAGATGTTGATGTTGAATTTGATATCGATGACATTTAAAATGTTTTTAATAAACCAATTCTGTGAGCTTTTCTGTATTTACATCAGTGGTTTCAACGAGGGCTTTCAGAATAATTATGAACATCAGCAAAGGTGTCTACTCTAGTTCAGAGCAATTTATATGGTGTATCCAATGGCACTCGCATTTTTCTTTGCCACTTGAAAATGAATTTTTCAGCAGCACTATCTCAATATTACGGAGAATACTTGATTCTAACATTAATTGTACTCGCAGGATTGCCAATTACCGGTTTGTTGGGTGTAATTTTGAACTGGAAGCTGTCGCTGTCTTACAACCAGAAATCTGTCAGTAAAAAAGTACGAGGAAAGCACTGCTTGGTAACTGGTGCTTCCCAAGGGCTTGGAAAAGCCACTGCGATTGAATTGGTTAAAGCTGGGGCTCACGTAACCATTATTGCGAGAGGAAAGAAAGATCCAAAAACTGGCATATCCTCATTGGACTCTGTAGTAAAGGAATTGGAATTGTCCAAAGTAAACCCAGATCAAATTATTCAGTTCTTTGCAGTAGACTTGACTGTATACGATAAAGTAGTAGAAATGTTTGAAAAGCTGTTTGAACAAGGACACAACCCAGAATTCTTGTTTTGCAATGCTGGATCAGCGACACCTGGATTATTCATTGACCAGTTACCGGTTCAAAACAAGGAAAAGTATGAAGAGGGCGAGCACGAATGGATGATGAAATCAAACTATTTCACTCATGTCAATGTAATCCGTGCATTGTTGCAAGTAGCTAGAAAGGGAGAATCAACTGAAGAAGATTCTATTTGCGGGATATCTTCAAAGATAGCAATTAAATTGCCAAAATCTATCATTTTGGTTGGTAGCGTTCTTTCCACTCTGTCTTTTGTTGGATTTTCTGCCTATTCGGCAAGGTATTCCCAATTAATGATAGTAAATATGCAATCAGAGGATTTGCAGATGCAATGAGAAGCGAAATGAAACCATTAGGAGTACACGTTGGCATTTACTACCCAGGTAATATGGCAACTCCAGGTTTTGAAATAGAAAATGAAACCAAGCCAAAGATCACTGCCAAGATTGAAGGTTCAAGTGAAACCGTTTCTGCAAAGAGTGCAGCAGAGTCATTACTAGCTGGGTTTGACCGCAACTTGTTTTATTACTCTAACGACTTGTTGGGTGAATTGGCACGCGTATCTGTTAACGGTGGTAATCCAAGACCCTATCCTGTTGTCGAAGTAATATTATTTAACATAGATTTTGGCTACTCCTCTATTAGCTACCATTTTCACTGTTTGGGCTGCAATCACTGACATGGAAATCAAGTCATTCTACAAGAAATAAACGCTTGCAAATAACACTTGCAAATAATAGTTGAATTTCTTTATTACAGTACTGCTGTTACACGTAAGAGTAGCTAGCTTTGTTTTGCAGTACCAACTTGTTGTCTATAAAATAAAACGAATCCGAAACAACATTTCCATCTCTAATCATTTCATTTTCTACATTAAATACAAAAACTTGTATCTACATCCAATTCCGGCATATCATAGACACTTTCCCATGTATTAACTGTATTCGGAATACAAAATCCAAAAGTAAAGTCGTACGATCTAAGCAGTTTATCTTTGAAATAGTGACGTTCAATCATTCTCAAGCTCTTGATTTCTTTTGGTCCGACTGCAAACACCAGTCTTGTTAATCAATATTACTTTGTTTGGATTTCTTTGGCGTCAAGGAAATCTTGAGGGAATTGATAAGATATTACTCGTGCTTCAGTTTCATTTGTATCATTGTCTTCCCATTGGATAGCGTCTGGTCGTTTGACATGAAACAATGTCTGGTTTTTCGTCTTGTTTTTGATTTGGAATTCAATAAACTAGGATTAAATAAGAATACCAAGAATGATTTGTAGCCTATATCAGAGCAGATGAACTGGGTTAGTAAGTAGTACGTCTGCGGTTGGTTTATTGAATCTAGATTAATAGATTGTACGATAAGACTGTTTCTGGCGTAATGTTCATTCAAACGCGTATAATTTTCAAAATTTTTAAATAGACAATAGTTTAGAGTTATTTTAAACGTGTGGAAAAACAAAAAACAAATCCATTATTTACCAAATATCATGGATGGCACTATAAATACTACTAGATAAGAAGCTCTTTATGAAAGAACCGCCTTATAAATACAGTTTTAAACCAAAGAGAAATCTGCTACCAGAAATACAATCAATCTATTTGCCAAAAAAGCAAAAAAAGGAAGTCAAAGAACTAAATCATCAGCCAATAAGAGTAAAGTCGGTAGAGCCTCAGACTAGAATTAAAATTAAAGAATTAAGGAATCTTGAAGGTGCGTATCCCACAAAAAAATTTGTTGAAAATCCTGTTGTTGTTAAAAAGTGGCCATTGAATAGAGATGAAGAGTTGTTTATTCGGGCAAGAGCCAATAGACAGCACGGGATGCAGAGCGAGCATCTCGCACAAGCAGCGCTGGATATAGTTCACTCAAGAACATAAAAAAATTCGTTGTTTTCTATTTATTCGTGTGTTTCTGTTAGTATTTGGAAAGAGTTTGTTTGCTTGTACCATATTTCTCTGCAAAAAAGTTTTTAACCTTACACCAACTGGAGTAATCCGAAGGATATACATACTCTGCGCTACTGTACAACCTTGGAATGCTGTGGACCTCTAAAAATGTGACTCAAGGACAGCAATAATTAAAATTTTGCTTAAAATTTTTTTGCCAAATTTTGAAACGAAATGGCGCAGTTATTAGAAGTCAAGACAGCACTGACAGCACTACAGGAAGAAATTAATGAAGCAAAGGAAGATATGAAAAAAGCGAAAATACAGTTGGAGAAAGCTATTGAAGAAGGAAAACCCGAATCTATTCTTGCAAGTCTCAAAAGTCTTTATGAAGGAGCTGTATCAAACCTCACCCGTTTGGGTCAAGAGAAAACAGAATTACTTAAAGAAAAACAAATGATTTTTTCAACCATAAACAACGCAACAGAGTTGACAACACCAAGGAAAAGAACTCGTTCCGCATCCAGCGGCGTTAGCGTAAAATCCAACAAATCCGAACTTACTCAGGATGCATTCAAAAAGAGAGTTCGTTCGAGAGACGATAATTGTTGTGTTTTTACTAGAAAGGGTGTAATGGAATCCGATGCTTGCCATATTGTCGGAAAGGAATTTTTCCAGAAAAATGATTTCCAACAAACAATTATTAGTGATAAAATATTTGATATGGCTTTTCCAGAAAGTTGTGCAATAATGGAGCATCGTATAATGGACGTCCGCAACGGTATTTTGATGTGGAAACCTCTGCATGAAGCGTTTGATAGTTATTACTTCACAATTGTCAAAGGAGATGACTGCACGTATTCTGTTATAACCCTACCCACTTATTTAATTGATTCTGATAATAAGGAATTACAATTAGAAGTTGAAAAATTATCAAACAGAAAGTTTTCATACAGTGATGAGAAGAAAGAGCAAGCACCAGGAGAAAAGTTTTTAAAGTTTCACAACTATATTTTTGAAAAGAACAAGTTGCGTCTTCAAGCAAAGGCTGAGGACATGGAATTGGAAGATGAAGATTCTGTTCAGACAATTGCCATGGAGATTGCAGAAAGTAAGGAGAAGATTGCCTTTTTTGAGACTTTGTCCTCTCAAACAGTAAATAAAATTATTTAATGCCTATAAATGTCAAGTACGTTTTATGTAATGAAATATTTAACCGACAAGAATACTAGAGAATATGAGAAAATTATGTAATATTCGTGCTGTTACAAAGGATTCTTCTGGTCAATTTAATAACTCATCAATTGTATCAGACTCTTATATCTATGGTTCAAGATATCCGAGAAATAAGCTAATTACATCTACCCCAGAAACCATCTACCAACAACCAGTAACTACTTAGGCTTTATCATACGATGCAGTATTCAATGTTTGATTAGAGAGTGTAATCTTGCAAGTACCAGATTTTCAAGGGGTTTGAATTGAGGGGTAAAAAGAGAAAGTTGCTACAACCCCATTGTTTTTCGAAGGTAAATGGCTAGTGCAAAAGCAAAGGAACAAGTTTTTGAAAAGTTTGTAAATGTAATTGTGTTTGGAAGGCGTTGTGGGGTGCATTTCCTAACTATCTCTGAAGTAGTACACGCTGCATATTGCTGCCTATTCCTTGGAATAAATATTTAAATAGAAAGGTAAATTAGTTTACTTTGATCACAAATAACACTAGAGATTTGTAAACCCAAATTGTCCCTGCTGTATCAAGTGGCTGATTGTGGCTAAAAATTTCTTTCATGGCAAAAGAATTACTAAAGCAAGAACTGCTCTTGTTGAAAGAAAAGACTGAATTCAAGCTCTCAAAACAAAATGATCAATTCCACTTGTTGCTAAAGATTTTCAAAGACACTCAATTCGACCTACAAGAATTAAATCTCTTGTTAATGATAAATGTAGATCCAATAGAAATACAATTGGATTTACCATTGGATAAAAACAATATACCGATGGAGCTGAAAACCAAAATCCTGGATAAAATCGAACCGTTTTACTTTAATTTATTGGGGAAATTCAGTGGATGGAAACTAGTACAGTTTTACGATTATCTATTCAACAATTTCACTGAATTGCTCTCTCTTGAACCATCTTGTCTGGAAATGTACTTGGGAACATCGTCGACTGGTGAATCACAACGAAGATACACTATAATCAACACTACACTAGAAATCATTCAAGGAAGCGAATCGGAACCAGAGAGCGATGAAGAGTACTGGCAGCGACAAAAAGAGTTGGAATTAGAAAGACAGGAAAGGGAGCTAAAGATGCTTGGAGAACAGAGAAAGAATGAGGCAATGAATGATCCTGGATTGTACACCAAAGAGCGAATCTTGAGTAGAAAAGAAAGAGAAGAATTAAAAAAGGCAAAGAACAAGCAAGGAGTGAGGATGAGAAAGACTGGTAAATTGTTTTTGATTCTAGGTCCAAAGAGAAAGAAGTACGTTCCTCCATCTGAAGAGAAATAATAATTTTAATTCACTTTTTTTAATGGTTGAGTAAATACCAGAGTTAAAAGTTACTGTGTAAAGAGTAAGCGAGTTGAAGTAGTAGTAATTATTGCTTTTAATCAGAGTCTATGGGGGGTTTCAAAGCTGAACAAATTTAAAAATGCACAACAAAAAAATTGCTGACATGTCTAATTTCTCTCCTTTAAATCCCACCCATAATTGGGCAGTAAAGGAAGGGCAGACC
>JADGKB010000049.1:0-101173 GCA_027604185.1 Boothiomyces macroporosus
CAGATACATCTTTAGTCTATAAAATGTTGGTCAAATCAACTGTAATTGGCGCTATTGGATGGTTTACTGCTGCACAGTTTGTAAAATACACTGGGCTTGCTGAACCAACTACCAAGTGGCCCGCTCTATCTGTCTACGGTGCTAGCCTTGTTCTAGGACTTTGTCCAATACCAGTGCTAAAGTTAATCAGTGTGGAATCTCGACAGGTGTTTCCAGTTCTCTCTTTGGCCACTGCTGCAGCATTGATCTTGGATGGCCTAGCGACTGTATTGTGTCCCTTTTTGTATACTTTTCAGTCTACTACTCCAGTTGAAGGGTTGGCTGCCATCGCTTTTGGGGCAGGGTGCGGAATACTTGGTGGCTACTATGTAATGCTCAATGGCTATCCCTTTTAATAAATCCCATTTCCTTCTTTCTTTAGTCCAGTTATATTTTATCCACAATATCGAAATATTTTCTTTTTTCTCAATCACATTCATGGACCCGAATAGATTACTCTCAGATTGGATCGTCAACTCCACTCTGAACAACTCGTCTACAACAGACTTGAAAAGGCTCAGGGATACGATCAACCTTGTAAATCAATGGCTGTCTACTACCCACGACTCTGCAATTTCTCGTCCGCTATTTCAGAATCTTCCAGAGTTATGTGCATCGCTATTTGGTTCAATCAAGTCGAAAAGAGGATTATTCCACTCTCAGTACAAGGATTTGCCTGTGAATATTTTCAAGCCTCAGAATATCTTTATTTTGAAATTAATTTATTTCCAATATGATAATTCACTCTCATTCTGTATCTCACCCGAAATATTGCCAGTACCTTATTTTGATTTAGGAATCTACGAAAAAGATACTTTTATCTGGGGATCTCACGAATCTATCTCCAATGTACAAAGGAAATCTACTAACTAGGGACAAGGATAATCGCATCATGTTTAATATGCTAGAGTACTATCTCTTTTGCTTTTGCCAATGCTCCACTTTACTAGATTCTGTCACGGATTCAAACATCAAACCGCAATTCCAGTTAATCCTTAATCCAAACTATTTTGATTTGCTTCGCCAATACCTTTCATTCTTTATCCCAAAGAAACATGAAGAAATTATGCAGACTCCCGTAAAGAATCAACCAAAGCAAGCTCCAATACAGTTGGACAACTCTAGTATTTTCAGGTGCACAGCTATAGATTCACCACATTCTGCTCTGAAATCTAGCCAGTTTTTTATTGAAGCGTTGATTGAAGAATTATTATGTCAAAATGACTTTGAATCTGTTGGTCTAAACTGCTCCAAAATCACAGTAACCATCACTAAATTAGAATTATGTAAAACCAAATTCATACCAAATTGAATGTATACAAATAGTATCGAAATATCTAGTTTCTTTGGATTTAAGATATATGAATGATCAGCGAATGCCCCTGGACCAAGACAATTTATATGAAATTATCAAAGTGCAAAGTTACAAATCATTTACCGTCAAATTTTACAGATTTTTGTACATGGCATTTTTACACTGGCCGAATGATGTTTCTATTGGAGGAGTAACAATTCAGTTAATTGTAGATTGTTGATTGCTGGATTTCTTGGGCATTTCCTTGGAGAGCTACAAATTCAAAGTACACTGATGACTGGTAATATTCGTTGATGACAGGTCAAACTTTGTTAAAGACAATTTCTTGTTTTACACCAAAATCTTTCAGCTATTTTTAGCTAGATCCCAAAAGTTTGATTTCTATTCATCTGCCAGACCTCAAAAGCCGATTATTAACAAGCTCACTACTGTGCCAGCGGCAGTGCAAAAGACCGATGATTTCCTATCAATCACTGAAAAGATTATTGATTGCTATGCTGACAACAATCTGATTACTTTATTGAAAGCAATGGAGACTGCTTTACTTTCACTTGACAATTATTCCACTGGAATTGTTGCCAAGACTGCGGTTACTGCTACCCCTTCCAGAGCATTTGGGACACCAAGAATGGGATCATTCAAGGATCATTCTGGAGATGTTACCTATCAATACAGAAATAGCGGTCCTAAAACTCGATTGCATATCATTTCTTTACACACAAAGTATGATTATCTTCCACTATTTGAAGAACCACCTCAATCAGATGAACTGATTTTACCCGCAATACTAAGATCAAGACTACACGAAACATTAGAAAGGCTAAAACACAAGAAAACACAACACCAATCTAAACCACCACCTAGCCAAACATTCTTTGAAAAGCTTTCCCAATTATTTGCTGACCAAAAAGAAATATCCGCTGATCAACTAGTACTAATTGACAAGACAATTTCCAGATTAGAAAAAACAAAAGCAATTTTAAGCAACCTATGGCAACTTCCGGAATACGAACAGCCAATTCTAAAGAAAACTTCAAGCGATTTGTTCCACCTTGAAGAAACCGAGCTAAACGAAATAGAACCAGGTGTATACGAACCACAAAGATACGAAAGTGTATTGACTTACAGGGGCAGAGAGCAGGTAACTGTTACTAAGAAAGATCAAATACGGAGTGCGTAAATCAGACTCAAACCAAATACCAATAATGAAATCAACCAAATCACTTCACTTGGTAAAAAGTAACGAGATTGCCTTTTTAGTATACTTTTTCAATTATCTGGCAAAAATGTTTGATGAAAAAGTACGTTTGGTTAATGTAGGTTGAAGAGCTTCGAGCTAAACATGATTTGACGTGGTTGCCCAAAGTTGGTATTTGGTGGTTGAGAGCTTTTGCTGCTTACAACAATTTAATACCGGCAGTGGCGGTATTGCTATTCTTTTATTACGTGCTCTAGAATAAAAAGAGTTTATTTTACAGTTAATTCTCTGGAGCGGTGGGGAGAGTAATCTCGTTTTCTTTGCCTTCTCTCTGGAGATGTGGAGCGCCGACTTCTTGAAGATTCCCTTTCTCTAGAGCGTTTTTGGTAGGGCGACCTGGAGCGATCTCTACGTTTTCTTTCAGGGGTTCGAGATCTGTCTCTTCTTTCTGGAGTGTAAGAGCGATCTCTTTTTCGTTCTGGAGAGTAGGAACGATCTCTTCTTCTTTCTGGAGTGTAAGAGCGGTCTCTTTTTCGATCAGATCTTTCATCCGGAGAATCATGCTTGCTCTTTTTCTTTTCCTTCTTTAAGCGTTTACGTTCTTCCTTTTCTTTCCTTTTCTGTAATTCTTTTAATCGCAATGGATTTTTCAACATTGCTTCCAAAGTCAACTGTTCCTGTCTTCTGAATTCCAACAACGGATCGTCCCTGACTTTGTTTTGGAAATCGCGCTGAGTGTTGGCAAGCAGACCATACACGGAATTACCCACTGGCTTATCAGTTACCTATCATTAGTAATAATTTACATGTGTAGTAGTTGGTTGGTCAACTTTATCAATTCGTTTCTTTCCCAAAAGGAACGCTTCCTTTTCTTGATCAACATAGTCATTTTGTTGCGAAGGACCGGAAGCATACATCCACTCCAAACGTATATTCTTCTGTCTTCCTTTACTGGTATCATGTAACCCCAAAAGCTCATCCCTATCACGTTCTTCCTGTATTTCTTTTCGGAGTTGCTCCAATTTCCTCTTTTCTTTTTCGACTTCCTGCTCTCGTTTCCACACAATTTCCTGGTTCTTGTATGTATTTGGATGCCATGATTTCTTCAAGTTCAAGTCTCCTCCACCCATTTTTGTAAACTCTGAAATGGATTCAAATCGAAGGTGGCTTGGCGTGGCGTCGGTAGTATAAATTCTATTTTTTTTCTTTTTTTCTTTGTTGGTGCATAGATTTACTTCGCAAGTTTGGCAATGGAGCATAGGTATTGGATTTCCCTTTACCCTGTTGTGTATATTCCTCGCCAACGCATCACAGAGTAATAATCACTATAGTATTTGATTCCCTTCGGGTTGAGTCAAAGCTATTTTGAAGCTTTTTATATTCTATATCTCTCTGGAATTACCACTTGCGTATTGACAGTTGAGAGAAACCATAAAAAGTACATTTTTTCATATTCCACGCGAATTACTAGTTTCCCTTGTCCAACTACTATAATACTTGGCTGAGGTTCCAATGGGCCTTCAGCAGGTAGTCACGTTGCTGGAGGGACTAGTGCACTGTCCCTAGTAATGGGTAGTCGGTACTATTTCAAGCTGCTCTTGTGAAAATTTGAGTGTCTTTAGACATCATGGAGATAAATTTCAATCATTTATTAGGAATAGTAATTTGGATAACACTTGGCAATTTCTTCTCTAGTCAATCTTCTCGCTCTGTTTCGGAGAAAAGTGATTTTGTCATCCATAGTCATCTTCCCGGTCAAGTCAACATAGTGGTTAGCAAGCCATTTGTAGTCCTTGACCATCAAATGGCACCAAATTAGCCAGTAGTCACAATCTCTGAAAATGACAACCTTTTCAGACTTGTATTTTTCAATATTTTGGAAGAAATGTTCTGGGTGGTCTTGCCAATGTCTGATAGAGTTGAGATGATGGGAAGTGTGATATCCATCGTTAAACGCGGTTGCATTGTAAACAGATTCAACGACAGTTAAAGCAGTCTTGTGGTCGTTAGTAGCATCATCTTGAGCCAAGAATGCATGTTGAGTCCAGTTTCCAGTCATCATTCCAATTCTATATTATAATAAACTTACCTTGAAAAGTTGAGTGGGACAAACCAAGCAAATATTACAGATCGTGGATCGAAAACAAAAAAGAAGGACGAAATGAACATGATGGTCAAATATTCCCCTACAAACACGTTAATCCCCCAGTTCAACTTGCCCTTCTTGTAAAAGTAAACCGGCAATTCCATGCCAATCAAAAAGTAGAATCTAAAGTAATAAATAGCAAAGTGCATCCAATTATCTCTGTCGTACCAGATAGTAGAGGAGAGATCTTCAGGACCATTGTCTTCAATATGGTGATGTTTTACATGGTGGTAGTAAAAAGTACTCCAGGTTTGCCCATAGAATGGACAAAGAATGTAGTGAATGAGAAAGTCCGCAACTCCGTTCTTTGAGGTCTTCTTGTGAGATACACAGTGCAACATCAAAATAAACGGTGGAATAGTAACTACCATCATTACAGTGTGTAAAATGGCATGAACCCAGTTGAACCTGTAGAGCAGAAGGAAAGTCGAAGGAACCACTACTGCAAATGAAAATATTATGTGTGAAATGAAAATAGTATCTCTAGGATCGACTAGAAAGGTTTGCGTCCATTTTACATATTGTTGGAGTAATGGCTGTAGTACAGAAGGTACATCCTTGTTTGCAAACCAAGAAAAGGCTCTATTGAATTCAGTGTCTACTGGCAAGTTGTATTTCGGATCGAGGGTGTTGTCCAGCTTGCGCTTTGCGTAGCCTAGAATGGTAGAGTCTCGTAGCGGCTCTCTTACAGTCATTAACTTTTTCTGCTTTTTCTTGTCCAATTTAAACTAGTCACGTGATTTTGTTTATAATATTGAGATTGTGTTGAATAATTCTGAATTTTTTGTTTATCTGTGCCATACTGGCCATCCAGCATATGGGGATACCGTATAAACACGTACAGAAGAACAAACGGACAAATAATCTAAATCCGCGAATTGCTTTGGTTAGTAAGATTCTTTTATTAGTTCGTAACCTCTACAGTACAATTCCTTTAGCTCTGCCATTGAATTGTACTCTTTATACTCTTGGTCACTTCTAAGATAGTCGCTTTTACTGAGTTAGCAAGTATTTACAAAACAAATCCGAGATTGTTGATTTGGGATAACTGCATTTTAATCATTTCACGTTTTTGATTGTATTTCTCTGTTCTCTTTTTGTTTATAGAATTCAAGAACCTCTGGGTTTTCGGATACTGCTTTTGATTTGGTATGAAATACTTGTTTATATTGAGTTTCTTGAGCTGAACTTGATTAGTCTCCGTTAGAAGGTCAGTGTTTGAATCTGTAGGCAGCAGATTGCTTTGTGAATCATCAGCCTTGTTAAGAATAGTGCTTGAGATTTCTTGATACTCTGATTGAAGCAGCGGTTTCATATGCCTCAGTAATGGACAAGAGTCAAAGATCTTTTTGAGATCCGATATTTGCTGGGATGATTGCTCTTTAAATTCGCCGATTATCCTATTACTATACATTCTGGTGTAATTGTAATGCTCCTTTCTATCGTAAATTAAATGGAGGATATCAACCAGCAGAATATAAGTCTTCCAGGAATCAAAATCAATCACTGGTTGCTTCTTTTTATGCTTTACTGATTTCAATCCAATCGTTGCCAATTCCGTTAAAATAGCGGATTTGATTGGTGTATTGGACAGGTACAGCTTTAGTTCCATGAATTCTTGTAATATTCGTTGTTTATAATCCACAAAATACTTTTTGTAAATCATCAGCAATTCCAACGGCGAATGATGACGGGAAGCCTAATATTAGAGTCGCATACCTATCGTTAGTGTATTATTACGATATCAATCTAAATTAGTAGTGAGTTACTTTCATTCCGCACTGTACGCAATTCAAATCGTCCTTGTGGGATACGCTGTCGCATATATCACAGAAATACAAATCCAGTCCGCAGTTGCGACATTTCAACGTCGGCGAAACTTTTGGAGATGGTTGGCAATTCATCTGGACAAGTCTAAATTTCAACAATACAAGAAAAAATGTTCATTAAAATTATGCAAAGCTCTGCATTTCCCAAAAATCTGATCCGCTCTAGTAAAACTTGATGTATCTTGAGTCCTAAGGAGATCCGCTTGGGCAGATCTGCTGTCTGCTACATTGCACGTTTTGTTTTAGTTCTGTGTGTGACCGTTATTTCGACCAATCAAATGTCCACGTTCAAAACAGTATCAAGCTCTTATAAATTCAAAATTTCAGTAAAAAAATGTCCTTTATGCAAGAAAAAAAGCCTTTGAGGATCCTGTTCGCAACTGAATATTTACCGCCATACGTTTCCGGAATCGCTAATCGATGTAAAAACTGGATTCAAGGATACAAGGACCAAGGTCACCAAGTTACGGTATTCTCTTGCAAAGGAACGGATTGTGATGTAGTAGTGCCTTCATTAGCAAATCCGTTCTACAATCATCAAAGGTACCCTCATTTTAACAAGAACTTTTATCTTGCCTCCGTTTTCACTTGTTTACGACTTGCTAAACTTTATGAAGCCAGTAGAATACGATATAGCTCACATTGTCGCACCGCTGTGTCTATCATTTCTACCGCTGTTGCCTCTAATGTGGTTGAGAGGCGTCAAAATTTATGTCTCTTACCATGTTTATCTTGAATACTATCGCGATTTATATTTTGGAAAGATTTTGTTTAGAAAACTGTTCAACTTGATTACAGATATCCTATTCCCGCTTGCTTACTATTTGCCTCTCAGTTTCTTTGCCGACTGCGTTGGGATTCCTTCTAAAACTGCAGACTCATATGTATTTGACTATTCGCACAGAGTGCATATATTGAAATCAGGATTAGATACTAGAATATTCCATCCAGATGCTAAAAATTATCAGGGAGATGTTTTGGATTTGAAATCAATGTCAACTGAAGGACCAGTATTGATTTACTGTGGGCGTTTGGCAGTTGAAAAATCAATAGACTTTCTCATTGAATCATTAGCGGAATTGGATACTGCCACTCTTGTAATTGTTGGCGACGGGCCAATCAGAAAAGATCTCGAGCAGCTATCCGAGCGTGTAGTTGGAAAGGAATACGTCTATACAGGAGAATCTCCAGTAAGTTGGAATTGACATAGATAAATGGAAGATATAGAGTCATTTTCACTGGAATGATCCGCAATGAAAAAATAGTTGCAAGTTACTATGCCCAATCTGACATTTTTGTCAGTGCTTCTGGATCAGAAACGTTTGGATTTACTGTAGCTGAAGCCATGGCTTGTGGTACTCCATCGTGTGTAGTGAGGTCTGGTGCGTTCACCACTGTTTACAAAATGATTGATAACTGGATGTTTGATGTGGGCAACACTGAACAATTTTGCCAAATCATTCGGGATATTTACAAAAACAGCAGTAATAGACAGTTATCCAGACGAATTGGAATGCAATTTAGCATTGAATCCTCAGTTAATGATTTATTAGATACTTATTATTGGATTGTTGGTGGATGCCAAGAAGAATAAAGTAGAATTTCATTTTTATTCGGCTTTAACTTGGTCGCTACTTTTACTTTGCAGAGTTTGACCCGAATCACAACAAACATTTGGTGGTTGAAAGTCTTCCACAGTTATTTTAGTCTCTGGGAGAGCAGGTAGAGGTATAGCTTCGCTTGGGGTATGTGAATGATCATCTTGCTCGTCAAGTGCCTTTTCGGGTATGGTCAACATTTCGCTAGTATTTGAAGTTTGGATATTGGCTGGAGACTGCTCAATCGGATTTATGACTGGTGGGTTGTCCTCTTTGACAATTTTGCCATTTCGAGAGATGGAATTTACCCTACTCAAATCCTTTTTGGAGTGAGCACGATGAAGGTCTCTTCTAGAAAGAGCGCTTGGCTCTCGAACCAAGTTTACACCCTGCTCTACACCAATGCTAGGTTCTCTCAATGACCGAATGAGCGATCTAGGCTTGGACGACCTTTGCGATGCCATTGACTGTGGCAAGTACGATTTTTCAGAGTGCATGCCTTCCATTTTGCGAGCATAGTGCTTCTTCATTATTTTGGTGACAGCCCGCTTTAGTTCCAAGAGAGCCGCAAGTCTCGTACAATCCAGAATGACTGAAAATCCGTCCTGTCGAAAGCATAACAGTACCAGGGATATCCAAGCCAAAACTAAAATCAATCCTCTGATGCGACCTTTTGGAGATATGCTCCTCTTTAAAGGCTTCAGATCTTTCTCAAATGGCTGCTGTAGTGTTACATAGCGGTACAGGAACTGAACAGCTTCAAAAAAGTCTACAACTAAAAACCAGCAAACCGGGTAATATGTCAAGTACTACATTAGCCTGCTATTACCATTTGAACCCACTGTTTACTGATCGACGCGGCTGCATTCAAAATCCCAATAAAGAATGGGATGATGCTTAAGCCATATATAACGTAGCTAAACATTCTAAAAGTACTGATTTTGCCTACAGTAATTCTCCTGTCAAATATTGTAAAATCCTGTAGAATTATAGTGTTGATGGCAAAAATACCCATTCCCACAGTGCAGTGTAGAATCATTACGGTAATGGTATATATTGGTGTAGAGATGTTTAATATCAGTTGCAATAGTTTGCAGATTACTAGAACGAGGACAGATATTCGCAAGAACGTGAACTGGAGTTTCTCTTTGTGAAAGGTATATATTCCGTATCCTACGACCAAGGCTATAGCTCCAAGCAGTATTATCTGCGCGTAATACAGAGCAATATCTAGCATATCCATTTGGTTTAGATTTTGATAAATCTGCTGACGTCAAATAAAAAAGATACGGTATTGAAAGCAATGTATCAACAATCAGTATATTAATCTAATTATCACTCACTGAGGTTGAAATCAAATACATGGTGGATTATTTGGTTGGTGTCTGATCATGCAACTGAGGAAAGCCGTCGCACTTTTAATATTGAATTGATTTTCTTTTGTCACCAACTTCATTCTGCATCCGAGAACTCGCTCGGTGTTCGTCGGGAGAAAACTGCTTAATTACTACATCCTCTCTCCTGGTTCTATATTTCTCTGAGTGGGATCTTTTCAAGTTGGCATTTTTGTCTAATTTCAGAGTGGGTTTCTTGGAAGGATCATCAGCAATTTCTTCCCCTTCTTTCAAAACTTGGGCATCCAGTTTTGCATGAGAAGGCCGCACTGATCGACTAAAAACATCTTTGGGAATTTTGGATTGATCATCAGCTGATTTCCTTCCTGCTTCTTGCGCTTCATGACAGGATGCTTTTGAGCTTTCAGCGTACGATGGTCTGGAGGGACTACAGCCCAAGCTGTTAGGCAGGAAGGAGCGAGCGGAAAAGACCAGAGGCATTTTCTTTGGCTTGAATACCTTTAATACTATTCGGTGAATTATGTTCTTCATATGAACAATTAGTCCTAGTCGTATACAGTTAAATCCAACAACACAGTTTGATAATTCTTGGTAGGGCAAAGTCTGCAGTCCCAAGCCGCCCCAGGCTAGTACTAGAGACAATAGAAATACCCAGATGCACTTTGATAAATCCTTTTGCAGTACTGCATACCCTATACTATTATTTTTTGCTCCTTTCAAATACAATATTGAGTATTCCACCACTTCAAAAGAATTGACCAACAGCTCCCAAATAATTACTGCATAATAGAAATACTACAATCAGCAGATTTTTACGTTCGGCAAGTAGCTTCTATTGAGGGAGTTCAATACGTAATAAATGTCCGCTACTGCTGGGAGCATTCCCATTCCAAAGGTAATGTAAAACACTACTCGAACGACTTTGATTCTTGCCACGTTAATTGAACTGTCAAATTTACGCAGCTTTTCGCATACCATGGTATTCAGTACCAGTATTCCTAAAATTACAGCACAATGTAGGATAAATACGAGTATTTTCACAAGGGGAATATTTCCAGAGAGTATTATCTGATAAACTTTAAGCATTAGTAATACGAGTGATACAAACAAGTATGAAATTTCTATTGAACGATTTTTGAAGCTATCCGACCTAAAGAATATTTGCGAACACAACCGCAAACAAACAACAACCCCAATGCCAATGATAACTATTTCTATGTAGAGTAAAACATCTGGACCAGTATCCATTTTTACTAGATGGGAAGAGGATTTTTGATGGTTGACGTCAGATAGCATTGGCTAGCGACGACTTATAGGCTAATATCTGTAGCTTGAAAGGTAGATTCCTGAATTTTAGCAGGCGTGAGGCCAGAAAATGTAAGGATACACAGCTGTTTGATGAGCATCTGCATTCCAGAGTAATGGAATCCAGAAAGTCCAATTGCGATTTGGGTGTAGAGCATTATTTTGTAGGGGTCTGATTCCATTATAAGGATGCCTTCAAATGCAACGCCAATCCAATCTACAGCCATTATTAACAGGATTACAACTGTTGCTTTTCTGAATTCCAAGATTACACGTTCTTTAACGTTATAAGTGTTCTTTCCATATGCCAGGTTTAGTAAATATATAGACTGCACATTATCGTAAATGACAATTACTACTGTCCAGACCATCATGATGTATGCCTTAACCAGCTTGTAAGGCTGTGGAAGGTAAGGAACAAAGATCGCATTCAATATACACAGCACCACGACCACCAAATAAAAGCACATTGCCGATATATTTGCAATTCTAATCCAAGAGTCTGAAATATTGGGATTGATGTACTTGTATATTTTCAATATTCGCAGCCCAGTTACTAGAATGCCGAGCAGCATTGTAACGACTAGTACATCAACAATTTTATTGAGGGTGATACTGTACTTGTAATAATTGCAATAAATCATATTTATACACTGGAGGAGGTTTAGTATTTGAAATACAGTCATCTGCCATGTAAATATTTGCTTTTTGGTGTTCATTAAAATGCTTGCAATCATTACAGTGCTAATTATAAATGAGCCTGTTATTATTAGGAACGCAAGGATTTCTATGGGACTCCCCAGGCCGAGTTGCGAAGCTCCCATTCTGTTGTGACGCAAACAAATTAGAACAATGATATTTATTATTATTTGATTTCCAATGAAGCGGAATAATCATCGATACCTAGTGATGCAGCCTCAGAGCCAGATGTGAGTAAAGTAAATACTTGTCTTGCCATGAGTTGCATCAAAGAAAGATGCACGTCAGATAGAGATATCCCGATTTGAGAGTACAGCATTGCTTGCTGGTAGTTATCAGTTGTCTGCAGTATCTCCATTGCAATCCCTATCCAGTCAATCATTTATACCTTTCATAACCTGGGGCCAAACTCGCGCTTTGTAAATTTAGGGATATTCAAATGTCATTTTTGCAATGTTGACACAAACTTAGCCGGTCCAATGTTCAGTGTTGATTATGAAGACCTTATCCACATTCCCAAGTAATTTCCACATTCAAAAGATGTCCACAATCGTGTATTTTTCTTGCGTCAGTAGATACAGAAAGTGATTACATACAAGCCAAAGTTTCAATTGCTCCTATTAAATCTTGTGTGATCCATAAAGAAATTTCGTACAATTTTTTATTTTTATGGATCATTTCAATTAGGACTTCCGGCAACACTTTGGAATTGAGAAAATTGGTCTTCCAGTTCGTCGTCTTCTTCCTCCTTTTTCTGCCACAATTTGCTAATGAACTGTGAAACTTTGTTTGGACTCTTTTGATCACTCGTTTTACCATTTCCACTTTTATTCAGGATTTTAAACATGTACTGTAAATTGGAATAGTGTATCCCGATTATTGAAGTCGCGATAATTCCTAAATCCGATAATTCTGTTTGGCTAAGTGAAAAGTAGTTTTGGACTATATAAAGCATTAGTGCGAGGAAATCCATAAACATCATTGATATAATGAGAATGTTTGCTCTTCGCAGTGCGATTCTTGGAGAGTCTTTGCGGTGTGTAGGGCTTGAAACCAGCCAAATCAGGTAGATTCCTTGTGCTGTATTGTATACGATGGTAAATATCGATAGTACTATAACTGCAATTAACTGTACCGCGGATACTACTGTGTTGTTTGATATTAGTTGGATTATCGAGGCAGCTACTGCTCCAACATACAACAAAGTGAAGACAACTCCGATAATTTGGATTTTTCTATCAGTAATATCTTGCGATACTTGTTGATATAATTTTAGTATGCGAAGATTGGTAATCGCTACTCCATAGATTAGAGTATCACCCAGGATATCAATTGTCCTTAAAACAACAAATGAAGCTGAGTAATAATAAAAGTAAAATGTGTAGAATAGTAGTAGTATGTTGATTATCTGAAATAGCAATAATTGATTACTGAATACAAGTCGTTTGCTTGACGTGTTCATATCTCCAATTGACCATACACTGGCTAAAAATGATATTAGGATTGAAATCACTGCAATGTAATCTAAAGGAGAATGCACCTGGATATAGTTCTGTAGCATTATTGAGACGAAATTTCAAAACTTGAAATGACGTCAAAAAGGTTGTATAGACAATGCAAATTCCAACAGTCGTAAGTACACAGCTGCGAATTGTTCATTTTTCATTTCTTTCCTTGATAAAATAACCGCTAACAGAATTGTTGCTAGATCATGTTGCGACTGCACTTCTTGCAGAAGCCATCGCGATATTTCAATACAAGTGTAGATTGCTCTAGTTTTGTATGTATGCTCATTCATGCGGCACTGGTTTCATTGAACGAGGGTTTAAGGACTCAAAGGTATCCGATTAAAGAGCCCACAGTAAAAACATTTGAATGTTTGGATATGGTTTTATATAGAGTCTCTAGATGTAAGCTCATACTCATAAAAGAGCTGCAATCTAAACATCAATTAACCCTCAAAAAAGATACACTGTATGTCAAACCCTGTTATTTTATTGTTCAAGTAGGGCTACCAGGAACACTTTGAGAATACTGGTCATCAACTTCCTGTTCTGTCAATATCTTTTTCCTCCACAACTTGCCAATGAGTTTGGAGATTCTGCTTGGGCTCTTTGGATCACTTTTACTATCTGGCGAATTATTCAATATTTTAAACATGTATTGTATAGTGGAATAGTGTATCCCGATTATTGCAGTGGCGATTATCCCTAAATCACAGAATCCAGCAGTGGTTAAGTGAACATAATTTTGGATGATGTATAGTAGCAGTCCAAAGATATCCATAAATATCATTGACAGTATTAGGATATTGGCGTGTCGAAAGGCTGTCCTGGGAGAGTCTTTGACTCCAGTAGAGCTTGAAACTAGCCAAATCAAGTATATTCCTTGAGCAGTACTATATGCAATGGTAAACATTGATAGAGTTATAACTGATATAATCTGTGCCGCAGACATTAGTGCGTTGTTTCCAAACATTTGAATAATGGAGACTATCAGTGATCCAGTGAACAATACGGTAAACATTATTCCGATAATGCAGAGCTTTCTTTCAGTAATATCTTGCGATATTTGTTGGTATATTTTCAGAATGCGAAGGTTGGTAATAGCCACACCATATATCAAAGTGTCTGCCAGCAAATCTATCGTCCTTACAACTAAATATGATGATGAATAGTAATAATAGTAAAACGTATAGAATAGCAAAAGTATGTTGATGATTTGAAAGAATATTAGTTGGTTGCTGAAGATTAGTCGTTTGCTGGACGTGTTTAAATCTCCAATTGACAGCACACTCGCGAAAAGTGAGAGCAGAAGTGAAACTGCTGCAGTGTAATCTAAAGGAGTATGTACCTGAATCCTGTTGTGGAGCATTAGTGAGGCAAAGCAGTAGATTTTCAATGACGTCAAGTAGGTAATCAGCACAATGGAAATTCCGATAGCATCAGAATAAGATCCAAGAGCTCACATAACTGATGCTTGGCTGAATACATTAGCTTGGGGAATTACATGGAGTTTATTGCAAATTAGTACCTGGTGCAAAGCTTTGAAACTGTGAAAAATTATCTTCAAACTCATCTTCTTCCTGTATGGTTTTCTTCTTCAAGATATTGACCACCCAACCAACCAATGTTCCGGAATTTCCTGCATCTTTGTTCTTTTGGTTTATTTTGGCTGTTTGTATTTCATTGATTTGCCTGTACATCACTTGTATTATAGAAAAGTGAATACATGTCAGCCCAGTTGGAATCATATTCAAAAGTTGTGTGGATGATTGTTCTAACAAAGTGAAGCTGCTTATTATATAGCATGTCGCCGCTGATAAATCCATAATTAGCATTATTACTATCAGTAGTTTGGCGTTTCTATACGCTGATGAAGTTTGAAGGCGCTCTGTGGAGTTGGTCTTTGTTTTGAGACTTATTAGATATAATCCTTGAGATATATTATACATTCCGACGGAAACTGCAAGGATTAGTACTACTACTGCATTAACACTACTCAGGTAGTCGTCTGGTTTAATTGTAACCACTATCACGATGGCAATATTGCAGATATACAAGCTAAGCAGATATCCGACTCCTATTTTTACCAGTAATCCATATTTTTCTTTGATGTCTGACCGGTAAAATTTGAGAACCCATAAATTTACAATAGCTACACCCAACAACATTGTCGCTTCGAAAATCTGAACAACACAACTAACTTGTAGATAATACGCAATAATATACTCATGCATGATGAAGAATAATAGTGCAATGCTGATTATCTGAAAAAATAGCAGCTGTACGCTAAGTGCTGTCATCTTTTCTGCTGTACAAATCCTGGTAATCAAGTACACGCTGAATAGGTACGAAAATAAGAATATTAGTACACATATGTATCCGAGAGCGCTACTAGTCAAAATGATAATATTAGACATTTGAGAAAAAGTAAAAATGTGAGGGATGACGTGTTATATCTAGTTTATTTGCGATAATTACAATGCACCATTCGCTATACTCTGAAATTGTGAAAACTCATCATCTACCTGCTCTTCCTCTGTAATTTTACTTTTCCACAGCTGCCCTATCCAATTGGAAAACGCACTCGGCGGCTTTGATTGTGCTTGCGAACTGAGTTCTGAAATCTGTTTAAACATCACTTGCATGGATGAATAATGTATACCAGTAAGACTGGTTGCTATTATAACTGCCAAATAACCGGTGTTCTTATCCGTCTCTATAAATTGTGGTATTGAAAAGCAAATTATTCCGGCAGTATCAAGCATGATCATAAATACAATGATAAAAGTAGCCTTCCTGAATTCGGTAACTAATTTGGCTTTCTCCCTAGACGTGTTCTTGTTATATACAAATGAAATCAAGTAAATACCTTGGGCGGTATTATATATCACTACAATCACTGAAAAAGCGAGAATGGCATAGCTTCCAGCTTTCAAAAGCGTGTTTATGTTTAGGCTATACGCAATAATCAGAAAGATAATTGGAAGCGCATACAGAATGGAAAACAGCCAGTTGGCTACTTTCAATAGCTGATCTGTAATATCCGGATCTACCTTTTGATACAACTTTAGAATCCTAATGTTCGTTAATGCAACACCGTAAATCAGCGTTGGCTCCAGAAACGCAACTATAATTCCTGCTACAAAGTTGCTATAAAAATAATTATTGTAAAACTCTGCAAACAGCATGATGATATTTATCAACTGGAAAGTCATCAGCTGGTTCGCAAACACCGTTATTTTTCCATGGACGTAAATGTCGCCGATAGAATACACGCTGAATAAAGAAGATATGATGATTGAGATTATTGCAATGTATTCTTCCGGAGTGTGAACTTGTACCCTGTTGTTGAGCATAGTAATGGGAAAACCTCATTCGGTGACATCACCCCAAAGTAGGCATATAGCGGCCTAATGGTCTTTAATCAACCGATCTATTTGTACACTAATAATTATACGCGTAGAATTTCCGCAATGCAAAATCAGTGATTATTAATTTCCATTAATTATATTTTAAACACTTTCTTTGACTGCTTGTTCATGTGTTAATCCACTCTCTTTAACAGGAGAGTGAGTCATTTCACCCTTCTTCATAGTCTGTGGGATAGAATGAGGAATCCTCTCTGGACTTGGATGTTGTGAACCTAGATTAATCATTCTCTTACCGACGTTTTCTGGGTCGCTCTTTCCAGCTTTTGACATTGCATAATCGCCGGAATCAAAGTATTTTCGATCTCCTCCCTACAATTAGATTAATGCTACCTATATTAGTAAACAGTACTTTTATACGCTGGCCTAGAGGCTTCTTTGGTGGGGGTAATCTTCCATATTTCTCATAGAACAGTCTGTCTTGTTCCGAAAGTGTTGACGGGTCAACTTGCATCAAGATTTTAGTTTGAAGATTTGTTTGTTGAGAACTTTGGCACTCATGCGCCACTTTCGTTCCTTTGAAGCAATGGAACGGAATTAATGAGCGGAGCGGTACTATCGCTTTAGAATTACGAGCTAGTGCATTTTAGCTACGGGTAGAGACCAATGGCTGTCTTTTGGATCTAATAAACGAACAGGACGCGTCTGGTGCGGTAAAATATTCTTCATGGCCCAATTTCAACAGTAGTGCTTGCTATGCTATTTTCAATTTCGCTAGTGTTCTAGTATTCGCCTCTTTATTTTTCCCAAAAAATGTCGTCTGCATATGGAAAAATCCACCAGCAACTAAATTCAATTGATCACCTCTTTCCACTTAAAGATGCTCTAAAGAACAACGACCCCGTTGAAATAATCAAATTACAGCCTGGGCATATTGATCAGCTGCATGCGCTGCTTAATTTAATCATCAGAGAAGGGAAGACTTATCCATTTGAACAAGAGCTAGATAGAGATCAATTCATTCAGTATTTCTCGCCGGGATTCGTTTGCGTAAGAGGGGATAAAGTACTAGGTGCTTTCTACGTAAAGCCAAACTTTCCTGGAAGGTGTTCCCATATCTGTAATGGGGGCTTTATCGTAGAGCCAGCAGCAAGAGGTTTAGGTGTAGCTAAAGTAATGTGCAGAGCATTCTTACAGATTGCTCCGGCCTTAGGATACAAAGCCTCCATGTTTAATTTGGTGTTTGAAAACAACACCGGCTCAGTGAGGGTGTGGGAAAGCTTTGGATTCAAGATTATCGGAAGAGTGCCTAAGGCTGGCAGATTAGAAGGCAGTGACCAATACGTAGATGCGATTCAATATTACTATGAATTCCAAGAAAATAAAGTCCCTAGACACTATTCATCAATCCTGTTTGAGAAAATATTTTCTAAATCTTGATATATGGCAAACAAACTGGACGGCTTTCTGCAAAAAGTAAAGGACGCAATAGCGAATGAAAACGGAGAGGAGCTAGGATCGCTGCTCTCAATCAATGATTCCAACAAGGCAATCAAGTTACCACCGATCATAAAAAAAGTAGAATTTGCTAATTCAGATTGATAATCTACAGCGATATGTTGGAATAAGAATCCCGGGACCATGGAACGATGTGATATACCATCATCTTCAAGTAATATGCAATTTGGATGAAGATTTTAAAACCATTGCTACTTTACAAAACGCTGTCGCAATCAATCTACACGCAATTGTAATATCAATGACAAGATGGTGCTTACCCGCTATATACACTGTTAATAGAGAGTTGTATGACTCTAGCTGGAGAGCGGAACTGAAAGGAGCGAATGTAATGGAAGAACACACCCGAACAATGAACAAAGCATTCAGTATATGCGCAACGGACCGATTTTCGAGCTTGGAAGATTCAAGAAAGTGGGGCGTGTATTACATTGTGAATCTGCTGTTCAAAACGTACTTTAAAATTTCTTCAATCAACTTGTGTGCAAATATCATTAAATCCCTCGGGGCTGCTGATTTACCTCCGCTGGAGAAATATCCAAAGAGTGATCAAGCTACGTTCAAATATTACACTGGAATATTGGCCTTTTACGATGAAAAATATTCCTTGTCAGCAATTGACTTAAAGTATCATGTATTAATACTAGATATTCTTTACACCTCTCATTTGCTTGTCCAAAAATTAAAGACGCGAATATCACAAGGATTTTGCAGTACCTAATACCCATACAAGTTCTGCTTGGTTCATTTCCAAAATTTGACCTTCCTAGTGAATTGGAGATTTACATTCCATTCATTAGTGCCATCAAAGCTGGAAATTTAAAAGAATTTGACAGTTTGCTTAAAAAATCTTTAAAGAAACTCGTCGATCTGAACGTATTTCTTGTTGTGGAGCGTTGTCGATTGTTGGTAGTTAGGCAGCTATTCCGAAAGATTTGGTTAATTATGGATAAATCCAATCGATTAACCGTTGATGCTCTTTCTCATGGAATTAGCACTGCAATGGAACGGCCAGTAGATGAGGATGAAGTATTTTGCTACATTGTAAACTTGATTGACATGGGGCTAATGAAAGGATATGTATCCTTTGAAAAAAAGACGGTAGTGCTTTCCAACAAGGATCCATTCCCTTTACCTGTTAAACTGGAATAAAATAAAAAACATTTTCGCGTAAACAATGAGAAGGAAGAGCAATCTATGGGATTCTTTATTACCAGCTGCAAAAGAACAAGTCAAAATTATAGAAGAGGAAGATTCGCATGTATTCGCAGAGCGAAACCTTAGCATTCAGCGAAATTTGGAAATGTTGGAAAAGAAATCAGTACAAGGAGTTCTTGGTATGAAAATAAAAGATCTTTCTTTGGCCAAAGGTTAACAATATTAACCTAGTCAATCTAGCAACGCAAACGATAGCCTATCATTCCATATATTGTTCAATTATTGTCAGAAATTGGACTGCCAGAACGACAATTGTAAGGAATACTGATGGATCTGCCCAATTCAACCAAGTGAAACATTTCCCATTAAACGTTATTTCATAGTAATATAGGTTGTAGCGTTAAGGACTCATCCCTTCAATTTAGTCAGAGTAGATGTGATTGGAATTGGACCCAATAATACAGAGTACTGGATTGGAGGAACACTATTTCATGTACACGATATCATTAGAGTATATATGTTTAACAAGGGGTCACCTTCATCAGCTGAATACGCCATCAATGGACAAAAGACAATTGTAGGGCAAATTGGATTAGAGATTACATTCAATTATGGAGCACTAGGATACGGGGTTTCCCCACAGGTACGAAATTATTAAACATAAAGCTATATGATGAAGATTACAGTGCCGAAGAATTAATTCAATATTCCCTTTTCCCAAGATTAAATCCATTCCCCGAAGATTGCGAACCAAACGAACATGTACTTAAAGTCCAAGCAGTAAAATTGGATTAACAAGGTTCCTCATCCGCCATTTATCCCTTTCAAAGAAAAAGTATATCTAAGCTATGGCATAGAGTATCAGGATAAACTGGAAAAGATTGCAGATAACCTCTACAAACCAAAAACTTTTATTGATTCTGCAGAGAAGATCAGCAAGATTAGGGATAAAGTAACTAATAATTCATTTAGTACTTTGAAAACCCAGATAGAGCAAATCGACTTATTTTCCTTCATGACTACCTGTCAACCAATCACCAAAGACAAGAAACTGTCACATTTCCTCAAGATCAGGTTCCTGTTTCTCAAAAGAATCCTGAAAAAGATTATATTAGATTTCTATCGCCGGTCCTTCCCGATGATTTGGAGTTTTTGACGGACAAGAGAAATAACCGGCAGAAAGGCGCTATATTGTCTGCATTTGGCGATGAGCAAGTAAAAAGAGATCGAAAAATGTCCAACGTTGAAAAGTCAATATTTCTGAAAATATAAACATCTGGTAAAAATCATTTTCAACTTACAGAAATTCCCATTTTGCAATAATAAAAGATTTTTGAATTCCTTTTGATTTCAAATTCTTTATTCCACACAAATTGAACATATCAGCCCGATTTGGCAAAGTTCGCACCCCATTATTTCTTTGGTCATTGTTTCCACTCCACTTTTAAATTTTAATTTGGAGGATATTGTAGCTTATATCTTTATCCTCATTTATTAATGAAAGCATACATACCTGGAACTACGGCGGAATCCAGCCCGCCAAGAAATACAAAACCAGCGAGAAAGTTGGTGGATATTGCAAATATTAAAATTACAACAAACACTGAGTTTGGTTCGCAAGATACAGTTTACTGTGAAACCCCGATTAAATGTAACGTAGGAGGTGCAAAAGGAAGCGCTAGTAGTATTGGCCCAACGCGAAGAAGCCCAACGAATATAGAGACGCAATTAGAGCAGCTGGATCAATTTGCAACTCAATATCGTAGTTTGAATGCTAAAAAAGCAAAAATGATTAAAAAGTCTAAACACCTGTCAATCGATGTTATTGACAGATGTAAACAAAAAGTAAAACCAGAGCACCATACTATATCAGAGTCAAAACTAAATTTGCCTTGTATAAAACGCGACAGGGGGATTAATACCAAGGCAAGTGGCACTATGGAAAATGTTGATAAGACTGTGCGGAACCTAGCAGCGGTGTCAACAGTGAAACTATCTTGTATACCTTGTAAATCAATTCAAAAGTTACCAAACATTAAATTCCCAAAAATCGGTGATGATTTTAGTGGACCAGTCAAGCGAGCGCAATATCTATGCCGAATATCGGAAGATCAGCTTTTATCCAATATTTCAAAAAGAAAATGGATGCAAATATTTCTATTCTATCAGCTATTAAGGAAAGCTGTGAAAACATGCAAAATTATTGCCAAGCAATCGAGCGAAAGAGTTTTTGCATTGCCACATAAAGATAGTGAACTGGTTACTGTTCCAAGTATTGTGGAATTGATCTCAAATAATCAATTGGCTTCTCGAGTTAAACATTTGTTAATTGAACCACAGTATAAAAGAAGCCATGAGTATTTGGAGGAGTTGCAAAAGTTGCTCTACTCCCAAGTGACTGGATTTTCAAAATACCCAAAACACCAAAGGCTGTATTTTTGTAACGTCATGGCTCTGGAGACCTACGCAAAGGTAAGCTTGATGTTGACTAGAAAACTGTGTTGGTAAAGGAAGGTGGAATCGGGACCTGCTTTTACATTATTTTGTCGGGTCAAGTAGAAATAACCGTAATCACATATGATTACAAATATCGAGTACATTTAACTGATCCAGCTGTATTTGCTAAATAGCGGTGAAATATTTGGTGGTGAATGTCTCTTGTCTGAAACCTGCAAAAGATTATATACTGCTGCGACTACCGAAAAGACTGTGCTGTTGAAAATCGATAAAGGTATTTCCTCTATAATTTAGATGACTACACAAAAGTAAGTTTTTCTAACAAGTATTTACCAAGCTTAGAATGCCAACAAGAGCGGGATCTACTTTATAAAACATTGTCAGAAACTACTTTTGCAGGGTATGAGCCAATCCTCCAACTACTGATCAATTCTAATTCCTTTCAACTGCATCTGTACAGCAATCAGGAGCAAGTGGTGCACGAGAATTCTGAAATAACTGAAATGCAATTTATCATCAGTGGCAGATGTAAAATCACTAGAAACTTGCCATTTTTAAGGAATGATCATTCAAAAGTATTAGAGCCGTGCGACTATGATTCTAGTACTAATCCAAACTTTGTCACTATTTCTGTAGAGATTGGTATACTTCAACCTGGGGACTATTTCCCTCTCATACCGAGAGCAATTGAACACTTTACCCAATCAAGCTTTACGAAAAAAACATACTATCAATTATTCAACTGTAATGATTCAAAAAAGCCTTGCGGATCTCATCAGCTGGGGATGACAGCAATCGAACGAGTAGCGATTGGGTCAATATGTTTTAAAGACTTTATACACATGGTGCCAGAACAGCTGTTGTACAAAATGATTGTAAATTCCAATGAATTCCAACTGGATCTGAAATATCTACAGGAAAAATACTTGAATAAAATCATAAAGATTTAAAAAAAGTTCTGACACTCTATTGCTTGGGTAGCATCCTTGGTGTATTTTCAAGTATATCGTTTCAATAAGACAGTGTATCATCACAACACTATGAAAAATATTGAACTGATACCATCAATTTATTTCAGAACAAGAATTACCCGGTAGCACACCACAATTAGATTCTAATTCCTCACAACGGAAAAGTAAACAAAGCAATATTTTATTTTGGAAAAGGTAATTGGAGGAACAGCAATAATTTTGTCCGGTTACATTCTCACCATCAAATGATTGTAGATATTTTCCTCCTATTAATATACTGTCACTTGAGCGTCGACATCATTAATAAATTGGTGAGCTAGCGTGTTCATTGTCTAAAAAATCCGCCATTGTGGTATATTTACTCCTCAACTCGCGGTTAACTTTCCTGGTTTTTAGCGATATTAGTATATAACAGCTTAAGAAAATGAACAAGCAAAAATCCCATTCAGATACAAAACTAATCTCCAATCAAAGGATAAATTCTAATTGCGGCTCTTTTCCACCTAATCAACCAAATACGCGAAATTCAGCATGCTGCAAATCTACACCTGAAAATGAATGGACTACACCAATTATGAATTCCTATGCGAGAGATAGATATAAAAACCAAGGTGTGGACTTTAGTAAAAGAAAATTAAAAGATGTTTCTGGGCCGAAAACCCAGCAAAAGCCAAAAACAAAACTAGAGCCAATCAGTATGACCAAACATCTTTCACTCAATGTGATATCTAGAAGGTCCAATGCGAGACCGAATACTCGTCAAACCAGGGCAGGTTTGGATTGTAATGTCCGATTTCCATCCGTAAAAGGATCAAATCCAGATTTTCAATCATTATCTGAAGAATCCCTTGGTTCTATGGAAGACCTTGGACCGAGCAGGTCTAGTGTATATTCATCTGGACCCAGTATCTCCATAATTGACGAATCAGATAGTGACGACTCTGTCCAACTACCAATTATGTTTAACAATAGATTGAAAACGAGTGACAAATCAAGATCCAAAACGCAAACTCATCTAGCAATGTTTCCGATAATGGAATCTATTGTATTATCAGAAAAGTCAAAGAGACATTGGGTAAGACTAATATCTCTAGTCAGATTAAAATCAAGACTGCTTTGCAAATACAAATCCATTTATCAATCAAATGTAATTAATTACATTTCCTTGCCAACTACAGACAGCCCATTAGTTCGAAAATTTGTAAAATCCGCTGGACTGAAGATGGCATTTGAAGTACTTTTCCAGTTACTCCTCGTGCCTCCATTCAAAAGAACACAAGACCAGCTACAATCAATCCAACGAATACTTTTTTTCAAAGTAGAAGGTTTCGCTAGGTTCCCCAAACCAACAAGAATGATTTTCTGTCAAATAATGACAATGCAGGAGTATGACAAAGTATTTCTAGTTAATTTAGAAGCAGTTATTGTTCAAGGAAGGAAACAAGGCCCAAAATTTTTATATTATCCTATCAGGAAAAGTAGAGCTGTTTAAAATCAAGAACAAGGCAAAGTTTCGCGTAATCTATTGCTAACCAGTTATACTTGCTTTCGCCAGGTGATTTATTTGGTAATGAGTGTCTTTACGGTAATGTAAAGAGATTATTCATGTCTGCGACCACAGAGAAATCAGTACTGTTAAGTATTGATAAAGGTAATTCATTTATTGAGTGTAGATTTAATTGTATGAGGTTTTTCTGATTGGCATCTACAAGAATACATTTTCAAATCATATCCCAATGAATACATTACATGCCTTTCAAGTTTAATTTGAAATCGACCAGTAAGGAACACGTGCTCTTCCTCTTTGATAATCTGTTTCTAACTTGCGGTTTGTATTTCACTGGTAACGGGGTTTTGTAAGCCATTAACATTTGGCTGGATTGTCGCTTGTAAGCCATTAATATAGTTTGCGGCTTGCTTTTGTTAATCAGCCAAGTGTATTTTATTGAGGAATGAGGCTTAACCAAAGTGTTGTTTTTGAAATGCTTTTCAATAGGAAACTCCCGTTGAACAAAGAAGGGATTTCTGGGCATTGTAATTGAGCTCTTTTTGTCTAGAAACCTAAGGCTGAAATTGCTTATAAATCCATCGTTGAAATTACCGTCGAAATCACAGTCGAAATTTCTTTTAAATCCAAGGTGGGAATCGACTCTTTTTTCCATAAAAAAATGATCTTTTTTGAAATCATAAAATGGTTCTAAAGGATTAATTCAGGATGGTTTCAGAATTAGTGAATGCCAAGGAGCTATGGAGTGATACGCGAAACGACCGGATAATCAATTACGACGGATTGCAGAAATACGATCTGGAACTATTCAATGAAGCGAATTTCACAGTTACACTTGCTCAATAAATAATCAGGATTGGTAATTCTGTTGCTACTGATCAAATATTAAATTTTGCAATTGGAATGTGTACATTCGCATTGACGTCATTTCGAACAATCGTCCTGTTATGGTTAAATTCACTAAACTTTCAAAAAGAACCAATAATGTCTGGAAATAAAACTCCTTTCTTGGATAGAGCTGTACTGCGAAGCGTAACAAGCATTCAGCCAATGTCGCCAAAAGGACGCCGACTTCCTAGTCTGAACAGCATTCCTAAAATAGTTGCAGATAACTATGATAACAGCAATAGTATGAATACCCTAAATACCGAAAGCGCGCTAGATCATACGAACCAGTTTCAAAGTAACTTTGTAAAAGAAAAGGAGAAACAACGAAAAGCAAGTATCAAAGAGTTGACCAAGTCATTGGCGAATCCAAATGTAATGTCCAACGCGAGTGTCCCTGTTCTAAACCAAAACCAAATAGTAATATCCAGAGGGCGGGTTTGTTCGGATTCTATTAAATCCGTGTCTGTAGACATAAAAACAAAACGCCGAGCTCATTCGGTTCAATTAGAAAAAGATATTGTATCGCTGTCTAATACCCAAACTAATCCACGGAATTCCTTTATTATATTGGAGAATGTGTATGAAATGGACAACTCATCCCTTCCACTTTTGAATAGCGCAAATACCCTAAAGAGCAGCGGATCGTATTCCGAGTCTATCGATGAAGCAATTTAATGCTTTCAATATGAATAAAATAATATTCCGTGTAAGATAAAAAATACTAGATATAATTTTCTCATTGTTTATATTAGTGACAAAACCGCCGCCTCTATAATAGAATGGAAAATAACCTCCAAATTTGGAATAGGGATAATCGACACGAAATACCATTACAACAGGGAATGGATAGTAGGTTAATAGTGGGGAAAGAGAAATCACTCAGCATTCCTAAATACAAGGGAGAGGAAAGACCTCCCACTGTACAGGATGCCTATAACCAACCAAAAAGCAGAAGGAATAGTAATAATTCGAGAAGAAACACAGTGAATACTGGAAAACTAAACTGTTCTCAAAGTGGTGAACAATTCAATCCAGAAGAGTTGCCAACGATATCAAAGAATCCAAAACACTTGTCAGTAGATAGATTTGAAACAAAGACTATGAATTTATTTCAAAAGTGCGAGGACTTTGTATCAGATTCAAAGTTGCAGCTACCACAAATGGTAGAACCTAATAGTAACCGTACAAGAAAAGTATCTGCACTGCGAAAGTATTCCCTAGATAGCGAATCTAGCAGTAGTGAAAACAGTAATATGCTTACTGAAAAATGTACACAAAAGGATGTAGTGCGTCAAAAAGGGGCTATACAATTAGCTTCAAAGTATTGCAAGGACCCGTCCAGTTTGGAAGATACTCGTACAAATGAAAGTGACACTGAATCATTCCGGTCTGAAGACTGCTCTGTGCGTACTGAAGAAAGAATGAGAAGACCTAGAAAAAAATCAACTTTACAAAGTATAGTTTTGGAAAAGAACTTGGAGAGCATTACAGCTGGCTCGAATATTCAGAGACGTACGGCACTTGTGGAATCAAATGAATCCGAGGAACGTGCATCAATCACAAGTCAAATGGCAAGCGTAGATGCGGATCAATACCGCAGATACTCTACAGGGCCAAACACTATTCTCACGAATGAAACTAGACCCAGAAGAAATACTGCTGAATCAATGAACTCTGAGCACAGTACAATCAGCCAATATCCTGGTTTTCCCGACAATAGTTTAGCAGAATCAATCCGTAAGAATAACAGAAATGAAAAACTTTCTAAAAAGCCTACTTTTTTAGGACAAGTCAATAGTTATTTAGAGTCACGTAATACAATGATTTCAAAATACGAGAGGTTCAAAACTAAAAAACAATTTGAAACAAGCGAACGGCCAAAAATGCTCAAGCCAGTGTCTAGGCTATCCAAAAGATGTTGGCTCTACGTTTACAATATTCATTCAATGTACTACAAACTTGGTAAAGCTTATAAAGCAATATCTAATTCTCATTTCGATAGAATATCAGCATACCCCCTCAAAGACAGTGGTTTACTTACTTATATCATCAAATCGCAAGTAGTTACTCCCAATCAAAGCTATATTAATCAAGTTAAACAGTTGCTTAGTGAACCACAATTCAAAAGATCTTCCGAGACTGTCCAAACACTTGAAAAATTGTTGTATTATCGAATACCTGGATTTGCAAAATTTCAATCTAATCAAAGAACGTTTATATGCCAAGCGGCTACATTAGAATCGCATCCAAAGGTAAGATAGACTTACTAGAGCGAACTGTGCTTATGAAAGAAGGAGGTGTTGGCTGCTGTTTTTACTTTGTTATTGCTGGGCAGGTAGAGCTGGTTCGGATCAATGAAGGATACAACTTTAGGGTACGAATGAAAGTAACATAGTTGGATATGATGAATTCTGGAAATATCTTTGGTGATGAATGTCTGGTTCTGGAAGATATAAAAAGACTGTATACTGCCGTAACTACGGAATATTCCATTCTACTTCGAGTAGATAAAGGTAAGCTATTCCTAATATAGATGATTTTGTACAGGTAAATGTTTGTTCAGTTTAGTATATTGGAAGTGGGGAGGCTAGAGAACTCAAAGATCTAATTTACAGAGTACTCTCTGAATCAATATTTAAAGGATTTGAAGAGGCACTTCAGCATATGCTCAATTCAAACTTTTTTCATGTATACAACTATTCCAAAAACTCTGTAATTGTAGAGCAGGGAAGCCAAATCACAGAAATGCAGTTTATTATTGAAGGGTCTTGCAAAGTTACACGATTATTGCCATTCATAAAGTCTTCATTCAACAAAGCGATTTTACAGCCCTGTACATTTGAAGACATGCATGAACCATTATACACCACTGTCAAAGTAGATACACAAGATCTATTCCAAGGTGCTCATTATCCAACAATTCCAAAGTTATTTACAGATCAAGAAGTTATGACAGAATCAGAATTCACCAAAAATCTATACTACGACCTGTACAATAATTTTGATCCGCAAAACCATCATATTTATCATAAATACGGGATTATTGCTGATGAGAATGTTCAAATAGCTTCAATGAGAATACAAGATTTTATTCATATGGCTCCCAAAGTATTACTCTATCGAATGATTATGCAGCCTTCTGTGGAGCTTTATGATGCTAAAGAGCTGCAGCTCAAGTATCTATCGCAAGTTGATTGGAATGAGAAAAGGCAGGAAATTTTAAAAGTGTTCATGAAATAAAACATTTCTTGCATATATCTTTTTAGTGGGTTACACCTGTATCATAGTGAGTTATTAGTTAAGGAAAGTGTACTACTATTGGAAAAGCTGTCAAACGCGTCACAGTAAAGCCGAAGTGAATATGGATTGTACATTAAACCAACTATCTTTTTTGTTTGAATACTATTCTTATCCTATTGGAATTGTACTAGGAATTGAATCAGAAGCGATTACTGGAAGAGCTCACAGAAATTGAAGCTCTTGAGAGCACTTGACTGCAGATTGAAGGGTTCTTTAAAAGTCACAATTGCAGTTTGCGTGACTTTTAAATCCAAATATTTGGAGGGTAGGTGTAATATCCGGATTAGTTGCATTTTTGTCAACTCAGGAGAACCACTGACTTGGTATTGCTTACTCGACCTTGTTTTAATTTTAATGTGACACTTTGAATAAGCATCGTCAAACACTTGTACGACTAGCTGCTCCTATTTTGATTGCAAACTAGCTTTACGCGTAATATGGAAATGATATTGATACTATACTTTAATCGCCTTTTAATCTCTTAAAATTCTGAGATTGGTTACTAAAGCTGTTCAAAACTATGCTCTTTCAAATTGCTGTAAAACACAAACAGAATCACACATATGCCAAAGTAATTTTTCCATTGCAAATTTACCAATCAAGTACAATAGGAGCAATCTGGTCAGGTGACGGATGTTGGAAACGCAAATGCATCCACATGCTGGCTTAGACAACTTTAATTTTTGTAAATGAAAGGAACAGCAAAAGCTATAGAATTCTATTTTTAGCGTTTTCCAACAATGCATGTTCCAATTTTTTTATTTATAGGTTCTTTGATCTCATTGTATATTCTTTGTCAAATGTCAAAACTTGACAGGGAGGACCACACCAAGCACAGGACAAAAGAGGACCATGACTTTGCCCTTCCAGAGATTGCAACTACTCCAAGAAAAACTACTCACGCAAACAAGAAAGGAACACTTACAGAATTTTTGGAAGAGCAATCATCAAAAGCTCAAGTAAAAGGTAAAAAGGAGGACCCAAAGGTACCACAGAACGACATGAGTAGCACGCAGAGAGCTCCTACACCAATGCCAATGTGCAGGTCCCACAAGACAAAAGATGGTATCTCATCCAAACTATCAGCCCAAATACAATCATTTACAACATTCAAAGAAACAACAGAACATGATAAAGGTATTGAAAGAGCGGCACGAAAACTACAGGTAATAACTGTACTAATTTAGTCTATCAAAAAGAGTGCTGATGCAAGTAATGGCAGTATTGTATCAAGTGGTAATTTCAATTTAATCCAGACAACAGCACAGTACTGGATGTTTCTGAAGGAAAGTCTGTTCATTCCTCATTTGAGCGCCAAATAGAAACGATAGATACGAATGAGCCTTCTACCATTCAAATTTCCCAAAGTAAATCAAAAGTAGGTATTGCTAATCTAGAAACTTCGAAATCAGTCAATAACCAAAGTAATTAATACAGAGCATGATGGCCAAATTCCACTAGTAAATATCAAGGAGGATTCCAAAGAAGAGACTAGCCTTCAAAATGATTTGCCATTGCAAAAAGACACCTCTTTCAAATCCATGAAAGAAGGGACTATGCCATTCCCCAGTGACTACGAAATAATACGTCAGCATTCAATATCTAAATCGCCAGTAAGAAGCCCTGTTTTGCGCAGAGAACCAACTAATTCGGCAAATCCTATTCATGACGGCAATCAAAACACAAGACATTCTCTTGCTCCAGTACATTTAGATATTCTTCGACCAAGAAGGCATTCTGATCTAGATCCTTCCGCTAGAGAACGCATTAGTTTGACTTCAAACGAAAAGAAATCCGATCCTCATGTTTCTGGTATCACAAAGTCCTCAGATGGTTCATTCTCACTCAAAACCCAAGTAAACACGCATGATCAAATAATGAAGAGACTAAGTGTTTTCAGGCCCGTTGAAGAACCTCATATACATGCCCATAACAATATCGAAATTGTCATTCCAGTAGTGAAAAGGCCATTTACCAATAAAAGCAGGCGAAAGTGGAAAACAGTAGTACGAATTACAAGACTATTTACAAGACTGGTCAACTATTACAAACTGATATCAAAGAAAAACTTTAAACGGATAATAGAAGCACCGATCAAGGATAGTGGTACATTGACCTACTTGCTAAAGACTCAAATAGTTACTCCTGCTGAAAACTATATAAAGGAAGTGGAGCATTTGCTTGGTGAACCACAATTCAAAAGGAGTCACGAATGTGTAGAAATGCTGGACAAGATCCTCTCAATTAGAATGAGCGGGTTTGCAAAGTACCCATTAAAAGTACGGACATTCTTCTGTCAAGCTATGGTACTTGAGAAATTCCCAAAAGTATTTCGGATTAACAAAAGGATACGGTTATACTATACGAGGGACATATAGGCACATGCTTCTATTTTATACTCACAGGCCAAGTTGAGATAGTAAAGATGAATGAAAGGCATAAATTCAGAGTACTTTTAGCTGACATAGTTGAACATGTGCAACCCTGGATCTGTGCTTGGTGAAAGATGTCTGATTTTCGATCAGGCAAAGAGAACTGCCACTGCTGCTACTACAACAGACACAAGTTTACTCCAAATCACAAAAGGTAACTGTTCTTTTACAAAGATGACTATATCAAAGTAACCTTAATTAATTCTAGTTTATGGATGCGAGCGATAATAAGGACGTGATTGAACAGTTAAAATCTGCTTTAAGTGATTCTGGCTTGTTCAAAGGCTTTGAGCACATTTTAGAAAAGATGGTTCAAGCAAAGCAATTCAAGTTGCAGCATTTTGCAAAGAATGCTGTAATTCAAGAAGAGGGCGTTCAATGCCTTGATGTAAGTTGGATAATAGAGGGCAGTTGTAATGTAGTAAAACTGGTTCCGTTTGGTACCAAGATTGTCAATGGAAAGCAGTTACTATCAGAGTATATTCCTGGAAAGCACAAGCTGGAGAATGCAACAGAGTTACCACTGGTTACTCAATCCCTTTCTGTGGGAGATTGGTTCCCTGTCATTCCAAACTTGGCTAAAGATCCTGGAGTAGTAAAGTATTTGGGAGCGGAAGTGTTTTCCAAACAGCCCTATTCCGAAATGTATGATAATTTGAGCGCTACTGATGAAAACTGCTTTAGCAAGATTGGAATAATAGCAACAAGCAACACTGTAACGCTGGCCTCTATGCAGATTAGTGATTTCATTTACAGTATACCCAAAGAAATTCTGTTCCGAATGGTAACTGAGCCAAAGATTGAGCAGTATGCAGTTGAATCCCTTTGCCAGCAGTACCTAGACCAGCAGCTGTGGCAAGTCCATAAGCAAATGACAATGGATGAATTCAAAAAGTAATATATTGTATTTATTGAACCATTTTACCTACCACTGGGTATTTCTTTAGGTAGAATGCGAGCCATTTATCCAATACTTTCATCTACGTCAAATAAAGTTACCTCTTCTTCAGTCAGCTTTGAGTAATCAGCATAGCAGTCTTCCGGTTTAACAGAAGATTTTCCCAATGCATTGGAAGCATCCTTTCCAGCGAATACGGCATATCCTTTGCCTTCGTTGTAGTAGTCTTGTCTGGCAGAAGATACATCAAATACTAGATTAAGAAAAAGTACCGGTGCCTTTAATTGCCAAATACACTGGTAAATTCAAATCCAAGCCGTTGTACTTGGCCAATTCTTCTGGTGTGAAAGTTCTCTCGGTGGTCATTTTTGGAGAAAGAATTTGCTACACTGTGCTACCAACCAGCGATTCAAATCAAAAACTCGACTACTGGCATAGAATCCAGCAGCAGCAACTACTTGGCTATTAGCGAACCAAATTAGATATAGACTAATAATAATACATCGAGTCCATTAAATTATAAACATAGCCAGTAACGCGCTTTCCTTATTTCCATGTCTGACGCACATGAAAGCCTAAAAAAGATTATCGAGAAAAGAGCGTCCTCGTCAAAACCTGAACAGAGCGGAATCAAATCGATATCGCAGCTCACGGGAAGAAAGTCAGTGAAACCCTCTCGTTTGGGGGAAAAGCCCCCAGCAAAACAAGTCCAGACGTTTAAAGAATTTGTGGTTAATAAAGAAGCGAAACCCGAACTGTTAAACTAACGGGATAGCGGATAGAATTACTAGTACTTTTCTTACATAAGCGCCCGTAAAAAGAAAACGTGATTAAAGAGCAATTTTTCGTTTCATCTTTAAATGCCATTCATTCCACCATCTTACAGTGACGTTGGTAAGCCAGCAAACGATCTCTTTGGAAAAGACTTCCCAGTCGGATCAGCCAAACTTGAAGTCAACACTACTACTCCAAACGGTATTAAATTCACTGTTAATGGAAACAAGGACAACAAGTCTGGTGCAATTGCTTCCGACATCAAGGCCAAATACACCGACAAATCCAAGGGCTTGACCTTTACTGAAACCTGGACCACTTCCAATGTCTTGGGTGCCCAGTTGGAATTGGTAGATTCCATTGCTCCTGGTGTTAAATTAGATCTTAATGCTTCCCTCTTGCCAGAAAAAGGGTAACTGGCTATTAATTATAGTACCAAGAATGCCAAAGCCGGTGTTGAATACAAGCAAGAATACGTATTCACTCGCTCTTCCCTCGACTTGTTCAAGGGTCCAACTCTCTTTGGTGATGCTGTTGTTGGCTCAAATGGATTCGTAGCTGGTGCTGATGTCGCTTATGATGTATCTGAAGCCAAAGTAACCAAGTACGGTGCTGTTTTAGGATACATTGCTCCATTGTACTCTGTCTCCCTTTTGTCGTAATTTTATATTTGATTATAGCGCAAACAAGTTCACTTTGTTCACTGCTTCCTACCACCAAAAAGTCAACTCTGATGTTGAAGCTGGTGCTAGAGCCATCTGGAACAAGGCTTTGCCAAACTCCAATGTCAGCATTGAAGTCGGTACCAAAGTTGTTGTGGACAAGAATGCATTCTTCAAGGCAAAGATTGACAACCAAGGTCGTTTAGGATTAGGTTTCACCCACACTTTGAGAGACGGAATCAAATTCGCTGTCGGTGGTCTCTTTGACACCACCCGTTTGAATGCTGATGTTCACAAAGTTGGTTTACAATTGACTTTTGAAGGTTAAATATAATACTTGAAGCTGTCAAAATCGCAAGAATATTTTTACGGGTTTTTTGTTTACACTTCTTTGTTTTCTTTCTATGGCACCGCTACTGCAGAATATATTGATTAGTGGATTGAAACTGCCTCAGAAACAAGCAACGAGGCCAGTAAGAAGCGGGTCGCATGGAGAATATGATGCGAGACCATCGGCTAAACAGCCCAGTATCTCAACCACGCCCAGACAAGAACAAAAATCTGATTCTGATATTTTACAATCAGTTAATAGTTCATTTGATAATGCAAAAGCGAATAAAAGGAAATCTAGATTAGGAACGACAGCTCATCTGGGGCCAAAAGTAGAAATATCAGATTTGGATAGGCTCAAAGAACTAAAAGCAGGATTGCTATCATGGTCTAGTCCAGCAGAGCCGAAAAAGGTATTTCTATTTTCATAAAGAATACCGGCCAATCCACATACTTTGTTTTGAAAGATGGTTTTATGAACCAGTACGCGAATCAGGAGCAAGCGGAATCAGGCAACCCGCCAATGCAATCCATTTCCATCGCTAACGCTACATTATTCCTAAACGTACAAAAAAAAGAACTCAAAGTAATTCTGATTGAGGTTTAATTTACTAATACAGGACGAAATAGTTCATTTATTCGGTTGTGTAGATATAGACGAATTGAAATCATGGTACAAGCTTCTAATTTAGGGAGTCTGTAATTAAAAAAGTTGCTATTCAATGGGGTGCGGCTCAAAAAACGGATTTAGAGTATGAAATAGCAAAAATGAGAAAGCAGTTGGGTCAACTATGGGAAATGTGTGCCGAGGACGGAATAAATCCAAAGTTACAAAAGGAAAGACTAATTTAATGGTAGAGAATCAATGATTTGACTGCTGAAATACAGGTCAAGGATTCATTGATGGCCGATGTAGTTGCAAGACAAGACGAATACAATCTAATGCAGTTACATGAAAGAATGAAGAATCGTAAAGCTGATTTGTTTCCTGATGTTCAACCTGAACTTGAGCCTGAGCCTGAACAAGATAATGATTCTGATGATAATATTCGTCGTCGAGTACTTTATTCTAAAAATAGAGCGAAGAAGAAGAATTTATGACTCCTCTTAGCGGATTTCCTAGAGACCCTGAAGATATTGATAATGAAGTTGACTTGCCTGGCGAATCACCGGATTTAAAGTATTGCGATTCACCAGGCAACGTAGTACAATTGAATGATGCAAAAGCAAGTGTTGGATCTCCAAATGTGGATAATATATTGGATCACTATGAAAGCACCAGTTCTATCAAAAGAAAATCTCAAATGAAAGAAGAAATACTCAAAGACTCTGTTAGCGATTCGCAAAAAGGGTCTAGTGAGGTTGTAAGCTCAATGACTCAAAACTTTTCCAATTTGACTGGCTCCTTGTCAAGTTTGGCTGGTAATTTAACAACCAATGTGCAACCATCCAGTGTTTTCAGCTTGTTTTCAAGCGTGCTAAAATCATCAGCGTCCAACATGTCGATAAACATCATGAACACTCCGGGGCCAGCATTAGACGAGTCTCGAAGAGTATCTTTGGCAAGCAACTCGTCCCGTAAAGAGTCTATTCAAATTGAAGGACGAGATGCGAAAAAATTGTCGGAAATCCATGAAAATAATCGAAATATTTCATTGTCGTTTCAGAATATTATTCACAAGAGAGATAAATCTGGTGGAAGTACTGCAACTGGATTACCTGGTAATAGGAAAAGTTCTTTGCCTGTTTCTTTAGTACCAACTAGAAGCAGATCAAATTCAATTACGACATCAGATAATGTACAGGTAAAGGGCGAAGGAAAAGAACAGCCTTTGGTTGTTGCTGAACAAAGTGAATCTGCAATCACCCCAAAAGTTCAAGAAATAGGAAATGCCGAACCGTCTCAAGCTACTGTGGAAACACCAGACACAGAGCATGCCTACATTCTTCCACAAAACGATCTGCAAAAGATAAATGAAACTGGAACTGCTGAAAATGAAGGATCAATTCTGACGCTTGCGCCAGTGCTTTCCCAAAGCAATAGATCGTCATACCAGAAAGGAAATCTCAGTAAAAGAGAATCAATCGGTTCTGGGGAAAGGATTGTAATATCTGATCCGAAATTCAAGCGCGAATCAATGCAGAAATATGATAATACCCCTGAAGAGCCTGAAATGCCCTCAAATAAAAGGATTTCAAGTCAAAGCAACAAAGATAGGACTTCTGTGGGGTTACAAGCTGCACCGCAATTGCCACAAGAGAAAAGGCAATCACTTGGACAAGGAAAGGCGACAAACATATTACTGAAAAGTACTTCTATTCACCAAAGTAGAGAAAAGGGTCTTAACGGGATTGCAGCAGCTCCAGTTTTACCGCAATCGAAAAACAGCTCTGCTAAAAGCAGCAGAGAAGGTGTGAATATCACAGAGTCTGTTTATTCCAACAAGAGAATTTCATTACAGAACAGCAAAGATAGAGGGTCATATTCTAATTTGACTCCTAAAAAGGCACTATCCGTCCAAACCTTGCCGCAATCAGAGGAAGATCCAACTATTTCTGGCGAAAACGTTGCACCTACTCTCCTCATGAAGAAAAAACTTTCTATAAATCAAAGTAAGGAGAAAGATTTAGATTCCGTTCCAAATTCTCCTGCTCCTGTGCTGGTAAAAGGACAGTCTGCAAGCAACAGTGCTGAAGGAATAAACAGGAATGAATTCCAACGAGAGACATCAGTAAGAAACAGACCACTGTCAAATCAAAGTAGAGAGAAAGGGTTAGATCTAAATAACCTACCAGTGGCACCAGTGATTCCACTACAAAAAGAACCATCTACTCGGCAAAGCAATGAAAAAGTGGATGAAAGCAGTTCTTCGCCTGTAACTGCAGATAGAAAGCTCTCATTCAAGAATTTAAAATTGTCTAGAGAAAATATAAACAAAATTCTACTGCAAAAATCCTCAATTGATGATCTACCTGGTGCTTCTTTAGTAGTTGATAGTTTGGTAGCTGGTGTTGATTCACTGCAAGAACAACCACAGCAAGTGGGTGTTTCAGAATCGCCAGTCATTGTGGTAAGTGGGTCAGTTGGTGCTCAAAACGAGCTTGTTGTGATTAAAGAAGTTTCATCAACAGAAATTAGTGAAACGGGATCTACTCGTGTAAGCCAGACAAGTTATTCGGTCGCTAATAGACCAAGTTATGCAATGGCACCTAATCTCACCGTTCCAAGTCATCCTGCCAAGAAGCAGTCGGTGGAAATGTCATCTGAAGATAATGATCGTAAAAACTTGGAAACACAGCAGTCATCGAATGATAGGGTAGCATCAGTAGAATTGCAAGCTCCAGTGCTTGGTGATTCTGAAAAAATTGAAGCATCACAGATCACTCCTCCTAGTGATGTTTTCGATGAAACTGCAGCAGTTCTCAATATATCCCACAGTAGAAGACCATCAGCGGAAACAAGAACAACTACATTAACTCATAGTCGTAAAGCGTCAGCCGAGCTTCAAGCACCAATCTTAACGCATAGCAGGAGACCGTCTGCGGATCAGGAAAGGGTGTCTTCAAGCAGACGCCCATCAACAGATACCAGAACAATCACACTTTCCCATAGCAGGAAACCCTCTGCTGATATTCAAGCTCCAGTTTTATCTCATAGCAGAAAACCATCCTCTGAACAAATTCCTGGAATTCAAAGTGGTAAAAGGCCATCCATAGATCCAACAACTATTGTTCTCAATCATAGCAGAATTGGTTCAGCTGATAATCAAGCTCCAGTTTTGATTCATAGTAGAATGCAATCTACAGAGCAACCAGCCTCAAGCATACTAAGGCATCCAAGTCTTCCAGTAGAAGATTCAGTAAGAAGTTCGTCTTCTGAAAAGGAGATCAACATTCCCCCTCCCGCACCTATACTTGCTTCTGGAAAAAGATTGTCAAAACAAATTACATCAAGTTCAGATAAAATGTCTACTGGAGAAATTTCAGGATCATCTGAAATCAAAACAACTTCCGATGGCAAACCACCAGCCCCTATCTTGCTCAAAATGCAAGCTCCAGTGCTAAGTAGAGATCGCTCATCCAAGATTAATATTACCAAAACACCTTCAAGTGGAGAGGTGAAGGTTGCTGCTCCTATTCTTCCAAAGAAGCAGAATGAAGAGACAGCGAGGCAAAATTCGCAAGAGCTCCCAGCTGCCCCAGTTTTAGGGAAAATACAATTGGGCAACATAAAGCTACCTGCTGCACCAATTTTGAACTCGCCCATGCCTGAAACTCCAAAAAGTCCATTTGTAGATCAAGCAAAAAAAGCACCTGTGTTATCGTCCCAAGAAAGTGCCGCTCTAGAGCTACCAAAGAAAGTAGTAATAAGTGACCAAGCCCAGAAAGCCCCAGTGTTGAACATAAAGAAACCTGCAAGTCTACCATCAACGGATAATACATCTGCACCAAAGTTACCGGATGCACCAAAGCTTACCCAAAAACTCACCATTCCAGCTTCTGTGCTAGCTCCCAAATTAGCACCAAAGCTTGTGCCCAAAGAAACCAGCCAAGATAGCGCGAATTCGAAACAAGAAACATAAGTCTTAATGAAATTATTTCTCCATCTTCCATATTTTGCCTCCCTTAATTTGTGGGAGGCGCCCACTTCCTTTTTTGTGAATTAAGAGTTTGAAACCGATTATGGAAAATTTAGAATATTTTCGAAACAATGGGTGATTCCAATACGATACGGCAGCGCAACGGGACTTTATCAGAGGCGAATTTAGTCCACACATCGTCCAGATCGATCCCTCCTGTGACGTATGTACTGTCTGAACCACAGCAATCCCAACAAAACACTCAACCTAGAGAATCACTATCTGATATCGAGGAGGAAGTGACTGAGCGAGACGGATTTATTACTAGAATTTTCAAGCTTAGAGGGTTTGTTTCATTTATCTTTCTCCTGGTTTTTGGAACTGCGATTTTGATTTCTCCAACAGTGAACATTGTTAGGACTGATCCAAACGCATGGATAGACTTTCAACAAAATACCACTGCATTAACCTCCCAGACCCCTAATCAAATAGTTGTCGTTTGGTACGTGGAACTAACAGTAGGTCGGTTTTCCTTTCCGTATCATGGATTATATTCTTGGGGACCTGGTTCACCTTGCTTTCACTACCCGTATTTACAATCGAAGTTATTGAGCGATTTTATGGAACATGCAGCGAACAAACTAGGCAAACGCTAGCTTATATACCGGAATTGCAAGTTTGGCTTTCATTGATGATTTGGGCAATCGGAAGTGTTCTTGCGTTTAGGATTATATTTCTTCAGCTTGTTCAAGTCAATCCATGGGAGAACATATTCAGCTTTTTCTTGTGTGGAATGATATTCACGATCGTACTGTTCTTCCAAAGACTTTTTGTTCAAAAAATTGCTTTTGACTTTCACAAGTAACGGGCTTTAATGGTAGGGTCGCGTATGAAGAGCGCATGTCTCAATCTCGAAAGGCAATTGACATTATTGAGCATTTGCGTGGTGCTTTAGTTGGAAACACGAATCTATTCGGCGATCTATTTGAAAGTGAGAAAAACGATATGAAAATTCCTGATCCTGTTAGTGGAGAAGATGAACATGTTGGTAAAGATGATATGCCTCAAGATCAAGAACCTCCACCTCGACAAAGAAAATCTGTATTCAGTTGGTTCTCGAAAAATCAGCAACAACCTATTCCGCAAGATCGCAATAGTATAGAAATCAAGGTGGAAGAAGGCGACTCGCTTACTCGAACATTGTCGCAGAAAAGCAAAGTCCCAACAGGTAGCAGAACTGCCAAGAGAAAGACTTTATCGAAAGAAGCTAAAGGAAACTCATTCTTAACTTGGGATCAATTTAAATCGGCTCTAAAGATTGGCGGCCTCGGGGCAAAAAAGTCAAAAGGCATGGATCTGTTGTCAGACAGACATGCAACCTTTTTGTCTGAAAAGCTTTTCGGAGTATTAAGAAGCCCAGATACTAATGAAATATCTGTTGGCTCTTTCTTTGCTTACTTTGATCAGGAAGAACAGGCAAAATCAGCATTTGCACTGTTTGACAAGGATGGAAATGGCAGTATTAACCAAATGGAGCTTAAATGGGCCATTCTTCGAATCTACAGGGAAAGACGCAACTTGATGAAATCACTAAGGGATCTATCTAGTGCTCTTGGAACCTTGAATGACTTGTTGTACGGGTTCTCTATTATTTTATCCCTTTTGCTCTCCTTACCAGTGTTTGGCATTCCTATCACTACGATAGTGCCATTTTCCACGATTTTGGTCGGTCTTTCATTCATGTTTGGTGGAACAGCCAAGGTAACCTTTGACTCTATTATATTTATATTTGCAGTACATCCGTACGACGTGGGAGACAGAGTTTTTATTGACGGTAACAATTATGTTGTGGAGGAATTCAATATTCTCACTACAACCTTCACAATTGACGGACAAAAGATTTACATACCTAATGGTAACTTTTTTAATTTACATTAGCTGTCTTGAATGGAAAAACCATCATCAATGTTCGACGATCGACAGATATGTCTGATTATATAACTATCAAGGTTGATTTCAACACACCTGAATCCAAACTAAAAGAGCTACAGGCTAAAATGATTGAGTTTACCACCGCGCAATCCCGAAACTTCCGCCCTACTTGCTCGATGGATTTCATGGACATGTCTTCCTCAGGTATGATTACCCTGAGATTCTCTGTTGATTTCAAAGGCAACTGGCAGGATGGAGCTAGGAGATGGGGAAGAAGAACCGCTTTCCTGTTTGAACTAAAGAGACAGTTGGAAAACCACGGAATTTGCTTCGAAATGCCGGTTCAACCAGTTCGTATGATTGAACGAGAATAAATTATCGTCATGTATTTCTCTTACTGTTCGGAAGTATTGATATTGGATGGTTTCTAAGCAGTAGTGGTATCGCCCTGGCAGTATTGCTAGTATCCCACTCATGGTTGGGATCTCTTAAAACTGCGTGACTATTTTGCCATTTCAACACCCAATCCATGAAGTTGAACCTCTCACCAATAACTAAACTCATTACCAACCAAAGATCAGTGAATCTATCTGCCAAGAACATTGTCAACACCATACTACATGGAAACGTAAAAGCCGAGGACCTCAACGAAACCTATTCCAAGTTACTCGCCAGAGGCAAATCCATACATGAGCTCGCTATCCACAATGTAAAACCTGAAGCAATGAGCGATTATATTGCTGCAATGAAGGAATTCCAACCAAAGTTGGTAAATGATCAACGAAAGTTGTTTGGTGTTTGGGAAAATACTGTGGGAGAGTTGGATCAAGCTGGTACTATTGAGCTAATCCAGTTCACATATGGGAGTATGCCGGATACGAAGAATTCCATGAAGCAAAGATATTGAATCGAAACAAGGCAAGTCAATAGTAACACTAGGTTAATGATTGCTAATGCAGGGGGTTGATGGACAATTTGAAAAGACAATCAGACCAATGCTCCGTTCTAGAGACTCGCAAATTGTTCTCGAGTTTGCTTTCTGGAATGCATCGATTCCGCATGAACAGGATATAATTTACGAACTTCGCACCTATCTATTGAAACCAGGAAAGCTACTTGAATGGGAACAAGGTTAGTTTGTATTAACATTAGGATGGTAATTTGTATTGATACAGGCGAATGGGATTAGAAGCCAGAAAGCAATATGTCCAACCTGTAGGTGCATGGTTTTCACAGATTGGTCATTTGAACTATGTCCATCACATGTGGGCATACCCTTCGTTACAAGACCGTAAAACTATGAGGGAAGAAACTTGGAAAGAAAAAGGATGGGGAGAGTCTGTCAAAAAGACCGGTAATTCTAATTAACAAAGTTGGACTAATCGATCACATGCAATCGAGAATCCTTACTCCAATCATCTTGAATAAAAAGCCTCTTTAATAAAGATTTCATATTCCTTGGTAAAGCATTTCGATTCAGTCACTAGAATAATTTGAATCACGCTTGAAATTTCTTACGCGTTTAACAGATGCAAATTAGGTAAACAATAATCAACCGTAGACATTTGAAATCTATAATATTGCCGGGGGACTCGCCGAACAGAGTCACTGCCCTTGCATGGTCCCCAAACAATCAGAAGTTGGCTATCGTTACAGCAGACAGAATAATCCAACTATTTGACGAAACTGGAGAAAGAAAAGATAGATTTGCCACTAAACCAGCTGATTCCAAAGTACCTCAATACTAAAATAGAATATTAGATCTTATTTTGTATGCGGTTTGGCTTTTTCACCAGATTCAACAAAGTTGGCTGTAGCTCAATCCGACTGCGTCGTATACGTTTACAAATTGGGTTTGGACTGGGGAGAAAAGAAATCGATTTGCAACAAGTTTATTCAAACCGCCGATATCACCTGTTTAACTTGGCCAAAAGAGCAACACAACGCAATAGTGTTTGGATTATCAGATGGAAAGGTGCGAGTTGGAAATTTGAAAACAAACAAAGCGGCAACCTTGTATCAGACAGAGTCTTGTGTTGTATCTGCCGTGAGTAACGTTGAAGGAAACGCAATCATTACTGGGCATTTGGATGGTACAATTAACAGATTCTTTTTTGACGATGGAATATCTGGAGCTTCTCAAGGAAAGTTTTGCACTCATTCGTGCCCTCCAATAACTCTGGCATGGGGAGAATCCATCATGGCCGCGGGACCAGATAGAACTGTAGTATTCTACGATGCTGAAGGAAAAGTGTTGCAAAAGTTTGATTACTCGTCCAACCCAGATATCCAAGATTTTACGGTTGCAGAACAGAGCCCTTCTGGACAGTGTATCGTCATTGGCAGCTTTGATAGGTCCTTTATCGCTGATTTAGGTTGCATATCTTCAATTATTTGATTTCCAAAGGACAGTGGGAAGAAGCTCAAATGAAGACCATCGAAAACTTTTACACTGTTAGTGCGCTATCTTGGAAACCAGACGGCTCCCGCTTAGTAGTGGTAAACAGAATTTTAAACTTAGGGAAATATGAATAGTGCAGTTGAATTGTTTGATTGTTGTCTTCGAAGATCAAGGTACAAGGGGAAATTCGAGTTCAACTATGTTTCACCAAGTCAAGTAATTGTCAAGCGATTGTCTACTGGGTCAAGAATCGTCTTGAAATCACACTACGGATACGAAATCCAGAAAGTGAATATTTTCCAAGACCAATTTTTAATCGCAAATACGCCTGAAACATTGCTAATGGGAGATTTAGCCAGTTGCAAACTTAGTGAGGTGCCATGGACTGGAAGTGGAAATGAAAAGTTTTACTTTGAAAATCCGCATATCTGTATGGTGTTTAATGCCGGAGAGCTCTCTTTGGTAGAATACGGTGTAAATGAACTGTTGGGATCGTGTAGAACTGAGCACATGAGTCCTCATTTGATCAGTGTACGAATCAATGAAACCAAAGCAGATGACGAAATCAAAAAAGTTGCTTATTTGGTTGATTTACAAACAGTGCAGATTTTGGATTTGACAACGGGATTAACAATTGCTACCATATCCCACGATTCTAAGATTGATTGGCTTGAACTGTCCGGGAAAGCAAACAAACTTTTATTCAGAGACAAACGAAGGCAGCTGCATTTGTATGATATTAAATCCATGACTAGAGTTACGCTGCTCCATTTCTGTAGCTACGTACAGGTAAGTTCTACTTTGATTATAGTGGGTTCCAAACAGTGATGTGGTTGTTGCTCAAAGCAGAGGAAACTTGTGCATCTGGTACTCTATTGATAGCCCAGAAAGAGTGACAATGTTCCCAATTAAAGGGGAAATTGAGGATATTGAAAGGGCAAATGGAAAAACAGAAGTTATAGTCGATGAAGGGGTCAACACAGTTTCGTACACACTTGATGAAGGACTAATTGAGTTTGGAGCTGCATTGGATGACAAAGATTACGAAAGAGCCATTGCGTTGCTAGAAACTTTAGAAATGACTACTGAAACAGAAGCAATGTGGAAAAGCCTGAGTGCTACTGCATTAAAAGACCAAAAACTAGCAATCGCTGAAAGATGTTATGCAGCTATTGGTGATGTAGCCAGATCAAAGTATCTTCATAACCTGAACGATATTATTGATCAAGCAGGAGAGGAAAATCCGGATGTAATATTCTCTAACATTAGATGGAACCAAACCATTATGTTGTTCGTGCCAAACTTGCTGTACTAGATAGACAATTCAAAGTTGCTGAAAACATCTACCTTGAAAAAGGAAAAGTCGAAGAAGCAATGGAAATGTATCAAGAGATGCACAAATGGGACATGTCCATAAAAGTTGCTGAGCTCAAGAATCATCCAGAGCTGGATACGCTGAAGAAAAACTACTTCCAATGGCTGATTGATTCAGGACAGGAAGAAAAGGCAGCCCAGATAAAAGAAGAAGAGTATGACTACATTTCTGCGATAAATCTATATTTAAAGGGTGGTTTGCCTTCCAAAGCTGCTCAAGTTTTAATCCAAAACTCCTTGTTCAACAACGTAGAATTAGCCGAAAGAGTTGCTGGTGCACTGTACAAGGGCGGAATATTTGAAAAAGCCGGAGAGCTTTATGAAAGATTAGGAGGCAATGAACGAGCTTTAGACTCTTACAAGAAAGGAAAAGCTTTCAGACCGGCTGTAGATTTGTGTAGAGTATTATATCCTTCTGAAGTAGTAAAATTGGAAGAAGTAAGTAAAAATTGACGTTAGCAATGGGGTGACTATCTCATGACCCAAAAGCAGACTGATGGTGCGATAAACCACTATATAGAAGCAGGAAAATCAATCAAAGCTCTAGAAGCAGCGATCTTGGCCAAGCAATGGAAAAAAGCTGTTGGAATAGTAGATACTTTGCAAGCAACGGACCAAGCAAAACCATATGTGCTACAAATGGCTGAGCATTTCAAATCTGTTGGGGAAACAAATTTAGCCGAAAAATACTATGTGGAAGCAGGTAAACCGCAAGAAGCCGTAGAAATGTACACCAAAGCCAACAAATGGGAAAAGGCTCACAGTTTGGCAATCTCGTACATGTCCAAAGAAAATGTATCGAATTGGTATATTTCACAAGCAAAAGAAATGGAATCTCAAGGTAAACTGAAAGATGCAGAGAAATTGTATATAACTGTTGGAGAGCCGGATTTGGCGATAAACATGTACAAAAATCATCAAAGCTATGATAATATGATTCGGTTGGTTACTCAATACCACAAGGATTTATTGACAGAGACTCATTTGTATCTTGGGAAAACTTTGGAGTCAGAAGGAAATTTAAAGCAGGCAGAACATCACTTTATTGAAGCGAATGACTTTAAATCTGCGATAAATATGTATTGCTCAAACAACATGTTTGAAGAAGCATACCGAGTCGGTAAAACACACGGCGGTCCAAATTCTGCTAAACAAGTTGCATATCTGTGGGCTAGATCACTCGGCGGAGAAGCGGCTGTCAAATTACTCTCAAAATTCAATTTGCTCGATTCTGCCATTGATTTTGCAACTGAAAACGGAGCTTTCGACTTTGCTTTTGAACTATCGAGATTTGCAGATAAGCACAAGCTTGCAGATGTTCATTATAAACATGCAATGTTTTTAGAGGACGAGGGAAAATTCAAAGAAGCAGAGACTGCATTTATCTTGGCAGGGAAGCCTAGGGAAGCAATATTAATGTACATTCACGACGAAAATTGGGATGCCGCACTGGCAGTAGCCGAAAATTACGAGCCGGTTAGCGTGCCAGAAGTATTAATTGGGCAAGCCAAAGTTTGCTTTAACAACAACGAATTTGCTAAAGCCGAATCATTAATATTACGAGCACAACGACCTGAACTGGCAATTAAAATGTACAAGGAAAGCAACAACTGGAAAGAAGCCCTTCGTTTCACAAAACAATATGTTCCAAACAAGGCTGCCGAAATTCACCAAGAATACGATAGATACTTGTCTGGCCAATCTGATGCAGGTAAAGATCACATTATCAAAACTGCTAAATCCTTTGAACAACAAAAGGAATACTTGCGGGCAATTGAAATGTATCTCAAGCTTTCGACATCCCACACTGACGATTTGGACTTGCTTGAAGAAAAATGGGGAAGGGCTGCAGATCTGGCAGTGAAATTTGTTCCTGAAAAAGGAAAGGATATTGTAATTACTGCATGCAAAAAATTGGTGGAGATTGGAAAATACGATACCGCTGGGGAGTTGTACGCTGGAATAGATCAATTAAAGGATGCCATCGATACTTTTATCGCTGGAGGGCTATGGGAAAAGGCAAGACATATCGTATCCTACGCTCCAAAGTATACAGATTATGTGGAATATGCTTATGTTAAACACTTGAAAACTGCTGGACAAGGCGATGCACTGGTTGAAGTTGATGTGAATGCAGGCTTGGAAGTTTTCGCTCAAAGGGGTGAGTGGGAAAAATGCTTGGAAACCGCTGCTGCTGGTATGAATATTGAGATTCTAAGCAAATACCTTGCAAGCTATTGCACTCTTTTGGTAACTCAAAGCAATTACCATACTGCAGTCAATGTAATCAACCAATATGGGGCACCTCCTTCTCAAAATATTTTGGAATTATACAAGAGGATTTCTATTGCAGTTTTGAAGGATAGAAATTCAACTCCAGAAAATATTGCTTCGTTGAGAAATATGCTCTTCCAATTAATTCATGGAACAGGAATCGTCGCTAATCCTAAATTACTGGAGGCATTTGGATTGTATCTTACAATCGCTCACTACATGAATCTTCATTACATGTGCTCCAAAAAACGAGATTTGCTCTATTTCGCAGCAAAGCAAGCAATATCTTTACTGAGATATACAAATATCTTGCCAGCAGACAAGACTTTCTTGGAGGCTGGACAAGCAGCAAAGGTAACAATTATTAATACAGAATTCTGGGATGCTTTCAATGGCATTTGTCTGTTGGAATAGATATTTAGATTTGACTGAAGCCATTGAAGAAGGAGATCTCTCGCTGATCGAAAACACAGACTTTATCAATACCGATGTTCCATTTGATGTTGAGCTTCCATCAGAAGTCATTCAAGTACATTTCCACTAACAATAGAATGAAAGGATCGAGCAAATCAGAGACTGGGTTCTTCAAGTATCGCTGGACCAAAAAGTAAACCAAGAAACAGACAAGAGAGAATGTGAAAATTGCAAGTCTTTAATCTATGATGCATCACTGAATTGTTACAATTGCAAAAAAGTCTATGAACCGTGTGTTGTTACAGGGTATCCACTATCTAGAAACAAAGTCAAATGCACCACGTGCTCTAAATTTGCAAACAAAGATGATTGGAACAAATACGTAATGATTGAAAGGGTAAACTCGCATTAATCGTAGACTTGTCCATGGTGTAGATCTAGCCAAGCTCCTATTTACTTTACATGATTGAATGAAATCAATACTATAATTTATTGTTTAACTTTTTCATGTTGTTTGATAGTTCCACCTTTCTGAATTAGAAAATATTACTTTAGACTCCTGCCATTGTTTATACGGCCGTTGGACATGTCCCACTTTCCTGTTTTACTGTTAAACACATAGTTCTGAATTAGCAAAGTGTACTTTATAGTATGGTTTGTCTCTATATTCTCTTTGCAACACCTTTTGGTATTGGTTTGGCCGCCACGTAGGGATACCTTCAAAAGTAGTTCTAACCAATGGGAACAGTTGTTCATAGTTGTAATATCGAGGGGTTTTGCAAGATAGAAATCTTCTGTACTCTGACACACCTGTAATATCTATAAAATGGCCATTCCTAGTATCTATAAATCTAGCATCGATGACATTATTATCCTGCTTTCCCCTGACTACATGGTTGTGGTTTACTTCAAGAATATACTAGTATAAAAGTGAATTACATGATTGGCAATAGTTTGGTTTTGATATTTTCGTAAATCGTACAGACTGTTGGCAACAACTTGTATATCAATATCGTCATCAAATGGCATCGTTCTTCCTCCCCATTTCCATCCCAAAAGCGTGCCGTGCATTATCCAGTAGGGTATCTCTACTGAATCACTGAATATTGCCCTTGAATTAATTCAAATTACCAGTTTTTGAATAATTCGTGTATAATAAGGAGCTTTTGCTTATGGTCTTCATATCCGCCTGAGAATCTGCTATCGAGATGGTGAATCTTTTCGTCCTCGTAAAAGTATTTCAAATCTTTGTTCTGCGCCAAAGTTGTTGGCGGCTCAACGAAGCTCTGTAAAGTAGGCAACAGACGGGTTCCTAATGGAATCTCAAATGGGTATCCCTCTGGATTCTTTTTCCTTTCCCATTTAGTAAACGTATGCTGTTGATCTGGCGGTAATACTTGATACTGCACTACACACTCCGGTCCGCATCCTGTTAAAGTAACGTCTGACTGGTACGGCTGTATCAAAATAGGTTGCTGTGTTGAAAAAACTTCAACTTCAAAGTTATTATCCGTTTCAAAGAATCCAAATACATATAATACCGCAAGGTTCAATATTACCGAGCTTGATATAAATATACATCTAGATCTACGTAGTGTTGGAAGAAGATACATGAAAAAACAACGCGTAAAAGTGGCAAATAATCCGATAATTCTAGTTTCCTGATAATTCAACAATACGGTATTCCGGATCCAATGTCTGAAATTGAGAATAGCGGTTTATTTCCGATTGCTTTGAAAGTTTGAATATGCATTTTCAAATAAAGGATTGTTGGTACAATTGAATGATGAAGCAGTGTCCTGACACACAGCATCCAATTTCTCTCTCAAACTGCGGAATACATATCAATATGCGGCCCTAATCACACCTTTTATCAACCCATTTGCCCGATATTTATCAGTTATATTTCGTTAGCAAAAATAGCCAGTAACCTCATTTACATTCAATTGTTGGTAAACCCAATATATGTATAATCAGTTGACGCTATAATTACCATCTTTTGATAATAATCAGATTAGCGCGATCCATCCAAATACTTTCTCTGCTAAGTACTACGGTAGGAAAGGTGTCTCGCCATGTAGCGTTAATCTGCAGTTATAATGATAGGTTTTATTAAGTTAACTTTAACTTATAACGTGATGGCGTTATCATATACGGTGTTATTTACATTTTCAAGCCAGCTTTTTTCTACCGCGCATACTGTTGCATTCATAGAGTCTGTCAACGGAACTTGCTCTGTAAAAACAGAAGCTTGCAGATCATCGCCTATAACACGGAGCTGCTTGATACTTTTGACAAACTTTAGCAACTTGTTTCTTCCATTCATAGTATTCAAAGCCAAGTTAAGAACGGTGGTTATACTATCCTGCGTTCTTACTTGAATATTGGCCATTTGATAAACTTTGATACCTGGATGTGCTTGAACGTACTTTGCAATTTGGTCATTGATGGATTCTGGCATTTCAGAATATTGGTTCAGTAGGCCCTTTTATGTGGGGGTAATGAAAGGCGTAATTCGATCGTGTGACTAAACGTTTTATTTCAATAGAGACAATTGAATACGAATCTACATTAAAACTGATAAGTTTGGCAAAATTACCATCGATATCCATGATGTACATGATATACATGTTGGCTATTAGTATCACACAGCTTACCTCGATTAAACTCTTTCAGGCTCAACTAACTGATGTTTACTGACGCCAAAACTCCCGAAATGGACTCACGAGGAGCTCAGCTGAGCAAAATGCTTGATTTTAAGGGGTGCAAAGTGACCATCGGAACGGAACTTTTAATCACAGGGTGTAACAAAAGGGCTACTGTCTACTTGGATAAAGCTTGCAATGCGTAATAAACAATGGAAAGCAGCAATAAATGTTAATTGATCTCTATTTCAAATCAGTTGAACCCTCTTTCCAGTTCCCTTTGATACTAATTTGGGGAGGTCCCAAGTAGCCGTTCTGTACAGTTCATTCAACAGCGCAATCAAAGAATACGGAATCTATAGTCTTCCTTATATAGTTAATAGATAAAGTAAACCATGGTCCAGTGCAAATTAACATAGGTTAGAAACCACTGATAACCTCGGAGCATCTTTCAAATTGAATAGTCCAACCCCATTATACTTTGATTCTGTACTGAAATCTACCAACTGCTGCTTGTAATTTAGAGATAGCAATTTCCAAGCCTCCTTATCAAGTCCTGCAAAATGACAGTGGAGGCCACCTTTATCCAATAATCAGCTAATCAGAATAATTTCTTTAGCTTTCTATTCTCTTCCCGCTCGTCATCAACTGTATACACAGTAGCTCTAATCCCATTACCAACGACACGAAGCGCTTTAATTTGTTTAATCAACTTGAATAATTTGTTTGAACCAGTCATTGATTCTAACGCAAGGTTGAGTACCGTGGTTATTCTGTCGTGATTTTCTATCTCCAAACTTCCCAATTTGTATATCTGTATTCCTTGGTGATGGTACACATGGTCAATTATTTGTTGCGTTGCTTCTTTAGTTTCCATCAAGAAAGTATCGAATTTTTTCAACTGAGGAACTTTAATCTTTTGAAATTTAATATTGGTGATGAATTCCTATATTAATTAAACTTTAAGGTTCCAACACCTATGTATTCTTAAAGCTTATTCATCCCTCTGTATCCTTTAGTCTAACCTTATTTACGGTTTACTGCATATAAATACCGGGTAAAAAGCAATATGTATTTTCTAATTGTAGGCTGCATTTTGAAAATGTTTGGTTGCTCATTTTTCAACACTTTTTTTCAAACAATAATTAGCAAATAAACGTTGGTATGAAACAAATATACAAGTACAATTTGAATCCGCCTTTGATTCAAGTTAGTCTGGAATTATCAGGAAATACTACACAATCGATATCTCAATCGCTTGATCTCCCTTTTCCTGGTATTTCTCTACAAGAAGAATTCAACTTGGACTCTTTCGATAAAGACATTATAGTAATTGATAGTGCGAACGACCGCATAGCCAGAGAATTATTCAGTCAAAGTACTCCAGTCCCTGAAAACCCAAACAACCATACCCCTTACAATCCTCAACAAGTAATTGAACTCACAGATTCCAACTCTACAAAAGAAAATATAAATCAAAATGTGGATATTTCCACATATTCTGTAGGATTCCAAATTGCGGACAAAAGTTCGGACAAGCTCGGAGAAAACAAATCCATTCTGAATGAATTTGACAAATCCATCTTTGACATTACGATGGATGACAATCAGCAAGAAAATCCTAGTTTGGAAAATTTATCCTCCAAAGAGTCTCAATACTTGACTATATTGAAAGATTCTTTACAGGAGAATACCGATATGGCAGATCAGTTGAAAAGCAATTGCGCCATCAAAGATCCTATAACTTTTACCGTTGACCTTATTCCAGAGTCTCAAGTAATTGCAAAAACTCCTGAATTAGAAACATCAGAAATGGATGATACAAGTTCATCAGAACTTTCGAAAGATGGTATAATTACGTCAACTCCTGATCACGAAGGCGAAATGGAACTGGATCCTGAATACAGCATTAAGCTGCATTTGTCACCATCGCAGGCTTTAAAAAAAGATCAGGATGAAATGGATTGTAAATCAACTGCATTCTTTACTTTTGAGAATGATATACACATGCAAGAAACTCAACCATTACATTCCTCAAATCCATTAATCCATTCTCAGGATGAAGATGTACTACTCTTGAACAGTATGGTTGAAAAATCTAAACAAGCATACAATGAGTATGGATCTGATTTTGATTGCTCAATTAATTCTATTAAAGAATTAGATGATCAGTCTGATTGTGAATCTGAAGTGCTCGAAAGTAAAATCCCAGAAGGTATATCAAAAAACAAATCTGTTTTACAAGTGTCTAACTTAATGAATATTGATCAAAATGATATTGCTCAATCTTCTCCTATGGAAATCAATCTATCAAAAGAGGAGATTGATAGCTTGAATAATGATTTGATTACCATTTCTAAAGATGCATTGCCAAATGGAAATCAGATTAGACTTGGCAGAATTCCGGAAAATGAACGTAGCGATAGTTTTAAATCCGGGCAAAACGATGATATCTCTAAAGAAAACATAAATCCATCTTTATCTGGGCAAAACGATGATATCTCTAAAGAAAACATAAACCCATTTTTATCCGGGTCTCAGGAGTTAACTTCTAATGCAATGGAGGAAGATGTAATTACAGACTTTAAATCTCGCACAAGAAAGGTTACTGAATCTGATAGAGATATCCAATTCGGAAATTCTTGTAGCTTGTGTGAAGCAATACTGGCCAAAAAATACAAGATTAACGAGAATGAATATTATTGCTACAAATGCTACAACCAAAGAAAAATTACTAGATCTGTAATGCAGCCTAAAGAGAAATATAAAACTCCACGGAAATTCATGTCGTCACCAATCAGACAAAAGCCCGACACAGAATCATCCACTGAACCTGATAATAGTGCTGATGAAGACTATCAACCCACACAAAAGACTCTAAAACAAAAGAAAAGAAAACAAGCAAATATAAAATCTTCAAAGAAAGTCAAACTTGAAAAGGAGAATATCAATTCAAGACTTTTTAAAGGTTATGGATTCATTCTCTCCTATTCAACCAACCCTACCGATAAAAAGAATGATGAAATATACAAATGGCTGAATGATAAAGAATATGTTCTTAAACAAGTAAAGACTTCTGGAGGCACAGTCATCTCTTCTATATCTACGTATTTCCAGGGTAGAACACAGATAAACAAAACACCTCCATTTATACTATTGATTGCATCCCGCCCATTAAGAACAAAGAAATATTTGATGGCTCTAGGTAATATTTATTAATGCAGCACTAGGTATACCAATAGTATCATGTATGTGGATTAAAGATTCATTCAAAGAAAACAGATTATTGGAATTTGATGCTTACAGACTATCCAATGGGGAATCATTAATTTTGAATCATTGGAGTAGCGCACCAGTATCTAATTTTGGGATATTCAAAGGATGCAAAATACATGGTAACAAATGCTAATGTAGTATACAATCCCAAATCGGACTGGGCAGAGATCCTAAAATGCACAGAAGCTACAATTTGCAACCGCAAAGAGCTGCCAGATTGCGATTTCGTGTTGTGCGAGAATGAAACTGATAGCAAAGAGCAGTTATTGAAAAAGTGTGGTGGTAGAGTAGTGGCGGCCGAGTTCTTTATTCATTGTCTGATTCATCAAAAGATATTGAACCCAGACGCTATTGAAAAGTTTACCACCTGGTAATATATCCGTTTTTTAAATATCATGAGTAACAGAACAGAGTCATCTGACGCGACTTTGCCACACAAAGATAAAAAGATGAACCAATTGGGAAAACTCAAAATGTCGATATATCAACACTTGAAAGCGAGTGAATTGGTAAAATTCAACGCTGATATAAACCATCAAGCATGGCCCAATATAGACAAGCCTGTCTGGACAGAACTTGGTGATTTGATTCGAAAAAAAGAAAAAGATGTTAAACCCCAGCATGGCAGTGACAAGTGGTTGACTATACGACTTGATTTGCGAGGATTCAGCAAGCAAAGCAAGCGGCTCTTTCCAGAAAAGAAATATAATGAAAAGTTTGGTATAGCGATGGGAACCACTTTAAAAGCAATCATGCAGGAAACTCAGGCAAAGTATGGGTTCACTCAGAGTGACGAAATAACAGTTCTACTGCCCACACATTTTCATTCAGACACAAATACATTTGGCGAACATATGTTTTCTGGGAAACACGATAAAATCATTTCGCTTACTGCTTCCTTGGCATCAGTAGTCCTAGCGCAACAGCTTGTATTATTAGGATTGACTACTCTTACCGATGGAGACGGGATGAAGCCAATTGTACAGTTTGATGCGCGAATGGCAGAATGGGACACTGAACAAGACGCTTTTCAATTAATACTGTGGAGAGGATATGACTGCACTACCAACGGAATATCTGATGCCGTTTTCAAGAGTGATTTGCCAAATAAAAAGAACCTCATGGGACTTTCTGGCCAAAAGAAGCTCCATATCTTGCATGAAAACAATATCTTGCCATTGGTGGCACATCAAGCTTATGGCACTTTCCTTATGAAAAAGAGAATGATGGTGCAAGCCAAACATGGCCTCACTGGGGAAGACATAATGGTAGAGAGAGGAGTAATTGTACAAATAGAAGGAAGTATAGTTAATAATGTCAAGGACGGCTTGATATTTCAAATATAAATTTACCAATTGAATTATTTTCCGAAGTTTAGCAGAACCTACTGAATGCGGTTAGGCCGAACCATGCGATCTTGCTGATATGGCTATCAAAACATCTAGAATAAGATACTGTTTTTGAATGCAGTGCGATGGTCGCTAATGACTTGCGGTATTACTACTCTTGGCAGGTTACAGTTTGCCAAACCCTTGCTCATCCATTTTTAATTAACAATCAATGCGCGTGTCCACCACCAGATGGCTTTAAAACCCAATGGAAAATTACATTCACCATGTCTTACAAGCCCATTTCTCGACAGCAAAATTTCAAATTCGTTTGGTTAGCAGTTCCATCCCTGGTATTGGGTTTGCTCTTTTCAACTTACTTTATTTCAAAAGACGGTATTTCGCAAGACGTTGGCATTGAAAAATCTGTATTCTTGGATGGACTAGCACAATGTAGAGCTCGCGATTATAACCCGGTTGCTCCTAAACACCGTACAAAGAATCCTCGGTACAAGTTGGGTGGGGAACTACCTACTCCTCCCGTGTTGATCAAGAATGCTACATTATGGAATGGAGATGGCCATCTGTCTAGAAACGTTGATATCTTGTTTCAAGATGGAATCATTCTAAAAGTTGGAAACAGTCTCGTAGACAATTTTAATGGAGAAGTTATTGAAGCTCATGGGCATTATGTTACCCCTGGTATAGTCGATATGCACAGGTTCCTAATATTAACATAGTCATGCTGGCTTAGATTCATGGCCTGCTTTTGCTGGTGCATCAGATACAAACGAAATGAGCGAATCTTCAACTAGACCTTACTTGAGATCTCTTGATGGATTCTCCCCATATGACACTGCAATCAGAATCATAAACTCTGGAGGTGTCACTACTTCTTTAGTGTTGCCTGGTTCAGGAACTGCAATGGGCGGTGAAGCATTTGCTTTCAAACACCGGCTGTTCCCAAGCAACAGATCTGAAGACATGCTGCTTAATGCAGGTATGGAAGAACAAGATGGGCCAAAATGGAGATGGATGAAAATGGCCTGTGGTGAAAACCCAATCAATAATGGCCGAAGAAAGAATCAATTACCAGAATCCCGTTTAGGATTAGGCTACCTGTTCCGCAAAAGATTTGATGATGCTTATCAGTCACTTGTTGCTCAAGATCAATGGTGCTATGAAGCAGAAACGCTCTACAAAGCACATTCAAAGAAAGCTCACACTAAGATCAAGAGCAGATTCCCTGAACCTATTGATGATGAAACAATGATTGCTTTGCTGCGTGGAAAAGTCCGCTTGAATGCTCATTGTTATGAGGTAGCTTTATTTTAACTGTAGTCTTACGATCTTGAAGCAATGATTCGTCTTAGTCATGAATACAACTTTAAAATTACAGCTTTCCACCATGCTTTGGAAGCTTGGAGAGTTGCTCCGTTATTGGCAAAAGAAGGTATTTGCTTGTTAATTTAGGCATTGCTACAGCAATTTTTGCTGATCATTGGGGGTATAAAAAGGAAGCATACGACTCTTCAGTTAAAGCAGCGCAGATCTTGTCAAATGCTGGGGTGCAAGTGGTATTCAAATCAGATCATCCTGTATTGAATGCTCAAAATCTAATTTACGAAGCTGCAAAAGCACACCATTATGGATTCGACGCAGATTTAGCGCTGAAAGCAGTCACCTCTGGCCCAGCAGAAAGAATGGTAATCTACACTTATAGTAGGGACAAGATTGGAGAATTGGATATGTTTTGCCTGGTTATGATGCAGATATTGTTATTTGGGACAAATATCCTCTTGCTATTGGAGCTCATCCATTACGAGTGTTTACTGATGGATACACTACTTTTAAGCATGTAGACTATGACAAATCCATTGTCCAGGATTATGACTCTTCTTCAATCAAAGAAAGCTCCCATGTAAAGGTTGATAAACCAAATGCTCAGGCTTCTGCAGTAACGTACCATAATATTGCTGGGCTTGTTCATGGTCCTTCTGCTACTTGGGAGAAAAACAGTGTAGTGGTAGTTGAAAATGGAGTTGTAACTTGCATTGGATCCAAATGTAGTGCTAAAGGGGAGCAAATTGATCTGAAAAACGGGTGGGTAATTCCTGGTTTAGTGGCAGCAAGTGTAAGGCTAGGAATTGAAGAAATCTCAAGCGAGCCAGGAACTTCAGCAGGCAAAATAAGTACAGATGATTTATTACCTTCTGCTGATGGTATCTTTGTTGGGCGAAAATTCTCCAAAGCTCTCGATGCAGCATTTAAAGCCGGTGTCACCAGCGCAATTTCAATCTTCAAATCTTCAACGATGATTAAGGGTATAAGCACCCTTTTCCGTGTTGGGTCCACTAGTATATTATGATTGACAGTAGAAATTTCCGATTCAACATTCATCAAACGTCTAGTCGCTGACCACTTTCAAGTTGACGTCAGTGCTCCTAGTAATTCCATTTCTTCTAGTTTAGCGGGACAAATCACTACCATTGGACAAAATATTGGAAAGAGCAAGACTGGAGTAGTGGCAGTTGATGTTGACGGTGCGGCCCAAATCTATGCGCTTTTGCATAACTTGCCTATCAATGTGATTATTGGTGGGGCAGAAGCTCATGTTTTAGCAGAAGAACTGGCCAAGAAAAACGTTTCTGTTGTCTTGTCTCCTACAAGGTGTACTCCATCATCGTGGTACAAACAAGAGTGCTTGGTCACTGGAAGCTCTCCAACGGGCTATTCTCTATTGCACGATGCAGGAGTCAATGTTGCTATTAGTGGCCCTGAAGACAATTTTATCAGAGGTTTGATTTGGGAAGCTGGTTGGATTGTTGCTGATTTGCCCAACTATCACGACCTGAGCGACTTTGAGAAAGCAAAACACGCAGCGTCTTTGCTTACTTGGAATGTTGCAAAAGCTTTTAAACTTGAGGGATTGGTTGGAACTATTGCGGTTGGTTCCCCAGCCAGGTTTGTTGTTTACGATGGCATTCCAGGAACCCTTGAAGCTAAAGTCACACTGGTGGTTGATCAAGACCTTGTTGAAAACGAAACTGATCAATACTAAAATATCACTCTCTTTTTGTTTTTGTTTTTTCAGTTGATTGACGCGTTCATAAATGCCTGATGACAGAGAAGACCAAATATTCAGTTTAAGGGATGAGAATTTAGCCCTCAAGAAAAGGCTGAAAGCCAATGACGATAATACTAAAAAGTACCTGCAAATTGATGTAGATTATTGGTGAAATTAAACAAACTCAATGACCAGATAAACAAAGGAAATCACAAAGGTAATTGGCGATAATGAAGATATAAAAGAGAAACAGGATGCGGATTATATTAGCTCACTAAAAGAGCAAATTCAAGCTCTGAGTACAAATTCTTCGCAGCTCAAAACCAAGTTAAACTACTACAAGACCTTACACGAATCAGAAGCTAGAAAACGTACTGCATACTCGCATATTCCACCTAGAGTTGAAACGGTAATTGGCTATTAAATTGAGGGGAGGAAACCAAACGTCGTTCAAGGCAAGGCAGGAATTGTACTATAAACTAATCTAGTCCAAGAAAACTATCACTGAAATCGAGAGGTATTTGATGATTCATATAGTTACAACACCGAGATGGAAGTGCAAAAAGAAACAATTCAGGAGCTGTAATTCAAACTAAACCAAGGCAAGAACTGACAAACAAATATAGAATGAAAATCACCAGTTTAGATAATGAAGTCAAGAACAAGGAACAGGACATTCTGAATCTACAAGAGACAATCAATGAGTATGCTTTGCTAATGCAGAATTAAAAAGGGAGCCGATATCGACAGGATTGCCTTGCAACAAGAATTAAACGAAACGAAAAAGCTGCTGATTGATCAAAGGGCCAAGAATGACGTGCTGGATGAACAATTTCGGAATGTGTCAAAATCATTCAAGGAAGTTACAGGTACCGCGGAGGACTTGAGCAAAGAATTGAACAAGGAAAGAGAAAAATCATTGAATTTGGAGAAGCAGCTGAGCGAAGAAAAGTCAAAGTTAGAGGCCCAAGATGAAGTATACACTCCTGTAACTCTAGTTTCAAGTAATCATTCAAGATCTTCGAAAAGAAAAATCACTGTTGGAAGCTGAGCTTGACAAGATGATGAAAAACAGATTTACAACAGAACGCGATGGAGAATACCAAGAAGAAATCAACAATTTAAAGCGTATCCTGGAGGAGGAGAGAAACAAATATGATGCGCTGTATCAAGAAAAACTAAATCTCCAGCATTCAAATGCAGACTTGCTTGGTAATATCTCACTCAAACCAGAACAATCGAGCAAAGATTCATTACAGCGGCAAAAGATTGAAGCAGAATTCTATGAAAAGCAAAATGAGGTTGACGAACTGAAACTAAAATTGAGCCAGCTTACTAGGACTCTGGAAAAACAACCGACAGCAGCGGAAATGGAAGAAGCGTTTGCACTGCTACGTCTAAAAAAAGAAACTGGATTGACGTTTGAGTTCCTCTCCAATCTGCACAACTTTGAAAAGGTTATTTGTTCTTACAATAAGGATAATGAAGCAATAAATGAATTGAGACAAGAGTATGCCGCGTGTGTATTGGAACTAGAGGGAGCAAACAATCTGCTAAAGATGCAAAAGAAAATTAATGATGATTTGAACAAGGAGATGGGCGAAATCAAAAAGAAACTGCAGGTAATTACTGGTGAATATGGTAAGTCGCGTTTTACTTAGAAATTCGGCTTGCTCAGCAAATCGATTTGCTGAATACAGAACGGAACAAGGTAGAATATCTCGAGGAAAAACTACGGAATTCGATTCCTTATGATAATATTCCACACCAGTCCCTCGATGGGCTGTCAGGTAAACGCTTTCCTTATTTAGGCGGAAATGTAATAGAACTAGTGTTACATGGCGCAATATACAACAGCCCAATATTATCATATTTGAACAAGTCTACAGACATTTGTACATTCGAAGCTCTAACCACGATTGTACTTGTGGATTTCTATGATTTTGAAACCTCAGTTACCAGAATTGCTAGGGGAAAGTCTCCATACTTTGATACTTCCCTGAGGTACTCCATAATTAACCAGATTTAATTTGAATGTAGATGAACAATTCTTATATTATTTCCAAACACAGAAAATGGCCTTTACGATTTGTCAAACTGATGGCATTGAATTTTTCGTCTTGGGGAAATGTACACCAAGTTTCCCAAGTTTCCATTCAGGTGAACCAACTTCCGAAAAGTTTTCTTCCGATATATTTAGCTTAGAAAAAAGCAAGCAACTGGGTAAAATCGAATATACAATCAACTGTAATGTGACTCTTCCGAAATTCACTGAATATAGTGAAAATACGATATCGTTAAACTTGAAATATCCGGAATACTCGAAAAAGTACACCAACATTAATCTAGTATAAATACTTCGAGAGCAGATCCTAATGTTCTTTGCATTGAAGTAATAAGTGCTAGCTTCATTTCCGAGGTCGAAGCACCTGTTGTGACTGGAATAATACACTTTCCTCCAACGAATCGTGAAGTTGTCTTACCCGAAATTGAAGGCTCAACGGAACCACAGTTCAATTTTAAAACTTTCTTGCCAGTTTCAATGAACTCGGATCTTGAAAAGTTCCTAAGAACAAGTAAAGTAAGTCAAAGTTTATATAGGTTACTATTGCATTTGCCGATGCAAAGAAGCAAGATCATTTATACGGTACCGCCAAAATTCCTGTTATAGACCTATGTAATTCTTTTATTGACGACCACTTTGATGTTGAAAATATTTACGGTATCAAATGTGGCAGTGTCTATGTTAAAATGAAATGGGAGAGCCCATATGCATTCAAAATTAACACAGTAAGGAATCAAATAATATAGGTGCTTGATAAAGAAAGGCAAGTAATGGAACAAAGTACCGCAAATACACCAGTGCTCGAAAAGAAAGACTTGAATGAACTTGATGGAAAGGTTGTCGAGCCAGAAATTCAAGTCAAGCAAGAATTACAACATAAAGAAGAGCATCGAGTACAAGATAAAGCAGATGAACCAAAATTACCATCTAAAGTAACTGCTCCAGCAATAGATAAAAAAGTTGGCACCTCACAACCTCAAGAACAAAAAGCAGACGATGATGATAGTGATTTGAGCTCTGTTCAATCCGTTTCGGTAGCAGACGCACCTGATCACCTTGAAGAACCACCTTCTGTAGCCCCAAATTTCCTTTCTTTTAACGTAAACCTTTCTGATTTTAGGTGTTGTATATTCAATTCTATTTTGAGAACCCTCTAGTACAAGACCTTCTTGGAAAAACCACTCAAATCTTTGTTGGAATAGAGTTTTTGGGATTGCCAGGCGAAGAGATGGAAACACAGTCACTTCCATTGGCAAAGCAGGATAAAACTCTGGTAAATTACCAGAAGAGTATCTTTTGTTAATATTAGATTACAAGTTCCAAGAAATATTAGAAAAATCTCAATTCGGTAATAATATCCTCCAGTACTCTTTAGATATGTTGTTTTCTGTGGTAGATGAGCCCCCAGAAACAGACATTGACCGTGAATGTATTGATTTGGGACACGCAAACTTAAAATATCAGGAGTCTATGGAAAACGATGCCACATATCATCTCCCCATTGAATCTAATAGCGGTTTAGAATTTGGTAAGATTGTAGTACATGTAAATGGCTTGCAAAGTTTTATTAACTGGATAAAGAAATAAACTATTTATGTAATATCTCGCTTACTATATTCTGCTTGTGCATATTCCATGACTGCTGCTGCAAATATTGAATTTGCAATTCTTTTATAGGATACAGAGTGTTACTTTCTGTAAATATAAACTTGAAAAGCAAATCTTTGGGAACAATTTCGCAAAAGTCATTCAGTGGTATTGTGGCGATGGTAACGGGTGAATCAGCTTTGATACTGTATTTGTAATATGTAATTTTGTCGTTCGGAGGCATTTTCGTATACAGTTGAACGTAAGAATCTTTGTGCAGCTTTTCCGGTCCTAAATACTTTAAATTTGTTGGCTGGTCAGGCAACAGCGGTATATCTGGAAACCAATCTCCAGGTTTCAGTGTCTGCGTAATCAATTCCAATTCAGTAATTGTTTCCTTTTCACCGCTAGGAATTGAAAATATTTGTTTCCCGTTTAAATTCTTGCAGTGGAATGATACACTGCGAACAATTTGACACTTTCCGTCAATTACCCAAGATAACTCAAAGGTTTGGCCTCCTTCGTGGTGAATCACTTCGCCTTTGGGATAATTATAAATTTGAAATAGGCCAGAAATCTTTTCTAGAATTGAAATATGGTTTGAAAAGATTCGAACGGAGGAAAGAGCAGATTCAAGCTTTTGCTTCACAAGAGCCCTTTCGCCGTTATTTATAAACTTTGTTAGTAAATTGCTACTTCCTGGTAGTCGTCTAGATTAATTATAAAATACCTTTTGTGATCATTAATAGTTTGGAATAGGCAGTTGTTGCTACACATGCACTCCTTTTTACTGTCTTTGACTGCAGCCCTCGTTCTCCGATATTCCTTCCCGGATTTATCAAGTTTACCTATGTTAGTTGTTTGTACTCTTAATTTATACCCGTTGTCAAATTTAAACACCTCTACCTGACCAGAAAGTAAAAAGTAAAAGTTGGTTGCAGGGTTATTCTCCTTCATGAGGATAGTTCCTTTTGGGTATTTTTCAAGTTGCATTGCTTGGCAAAAGAAATTTCTTTCATTACTTGAATATCTTGCAAAGTCTGGCATTCTGAGAGAGAGTACCTTTTCCAAATTAGAGACTGTTTCTGGACTTCGTTTGAATGCCGGCTCTTTCAAAGATGCTTCTATTTGGTGAATATATGCCTCGCTAGGCTCGACAATCTGGGTTTTTAGCATATATGTCAAAGTGCCAGCATCCAAAATCGGTAACTGGGTCAACCGTGAATAGTTGGATGTTGTAATTGATCTATATGCTTTTGAAAGCCTTACAGCAAACTGCTGTGTTCGGTACAAGAAGAACCATCTTTTTCTGATATGCTTTTCCAGATTCCTGGTTTTCACTTTTGAATTCCCTGCTGGTTCAGGAATGCCATTCGCGTCTTTTTTGATTGACGATACCAGATGGCTTTCCAACTTTTCTGCAATGTTCAATTTCATTTCTAGTATCAGGTTGGATTACTAATTGGAGCACTAGCTTTGGATTTTTGAATATCTTTGGGACTGCTGACTTTATGTTCTCCTGCTGTCTTTAGGGAATTGATTGATCCTAATGATTTATTCGGGCTATCTGCTTTCTTTTGTGGGGAGCGGGAAGAAGAGGGGTTTGCTGTTGTTGGCCTGGTGGAGATTCCTGTTATTAGTATAATCTTCACCTTCTTGCGAACTTTTAAACTCGGAAAATGATTGCACTACCTTTGCAGGTTTATGTCTGCTACTTTTTGGCGAATTCGAGTTAGGTGGAGCTATCATTTTTTCCGTCATGCTTGACATACTGCAAGCAGCCAGTCTAATCTTGGGAGAAGCTTCCGCGTTATATGAGCTATCCGGGATTTCGTTTGATTTCTGAGGGCCATTACTGATGACTACCGGGGTACTCGGTTTCACAGACTGCATTTCAAACTAGTGTGGAAAATCAGGTTAGTAACGTAAGGACAATGAACCGCAAACAATACGTAAGCTTTTTATTTAACTATTTCATTAACAACAGTCTTCTTGTGATTAATCCACATTTCCTGTTGCAGATATTGATCTTGAAGTTCTTCGATAGGATAAATTGTAACACACGGTTTTACCACCATTTCAAATATTACTTCTCTTGGAACCAACTGCAAAAAGTCTGTGTACGGCATTGAGGCAATTATAACAGTAGAGTCAGCAACAACGCTGTATCTGGAATATAAGCGCTTATCTTCAGAACGCATCTTTGAATACAGTTCCACATAGTCATCTTTCTTTAGTGCGATGGGCCCTAAATATTTCAATTCTTGGGGGTTATCCGATATTATTGGCAAGGAAGGAAACCAATCCCCAATAGACAAGACTTGTGTGCATAGCTCTAGCGTGGTATAGTTGTCTTTCTTTGCTTGATCTGGTACAAATGGAGATAAAACTTGCTTTCCATTCACCATTCTAGTCATAAACGACACTGCACGATTGATTTTACAGCTGCCTTCAATAATCCACGACAAATCGAGAGTTTGCTTGCCTTCTTCCTGGATGACAGTATTTTTCCCAAAGGTATAGATTTTAAAGAAACTCGAAATCTTTTCCAGTACGTCTTCATATTTATCAAACAGCTGCATGTATTTCAGCGATTGAACCATGTTTTCCCTCATTGCATTGTTTTCACCTCTATTTACAAACTAGCTCAGACAACAAATACCTCGAGATATTCTTCCTTGGATATCCAAAGCAGCATTGTATCAGTGGTAGTTGCTGCACAAGCAGTTCTTTTGCTACCAGGAAGATTAATCCGCAGTTCTCCAATAGCTGATCCGGGATTTTTCAGGTTCAACTAGCATTAGAATCAATCACCCTATACTTGCACTCGCCTTCAAGTTTAAATATCTCCACTTGGCCACTAAGCAAAAAGTAAAAGCAAGTTGCAACATGGTCTTCCATCATCAACAGTGTGTCCTAAATAAAAACCATTGTACCTTTTTATATTTTTCTATTCTCATTGACTGACAAAAGAATATTCGCTCATTAAGCGGAAATTTTCTAAAATCTTCCATCCTGTAACTCAGCATTTTCTCCAAAGCTGTAACATCTTCTTTTTTTCGTTGGAACGGCTCATCTTTCAGTAATGATACTACTTGGCTAATGTAGACCGGATTAGGCTCCACTATTTGCACCCTCAACAAATAGCTTAGGGTTCGAGCATCTTTGACTGGTACTTCGGTAACTTTCATGTAATTCTTTTGCTTGTACGATTTCAGTATTTTCTGCGCCAGTTCAAAGGTTCTGAATATTAACACCCATGTTTTGCGAATGTCTTTGTCAATTTTCTTTTTTGTAACAAGCGCTTTCCCTTGACAACAATTCAAGTCGTTTGATCGACACACTAAGTTACAAGTAATTTACGCTCTTCAGCATTCTTCAGGTCCATCTCATGCTCCACTTGCTTTACAATATCTTTGGTAGAGCTTTTAAGCAACTTTCGAAAGTCTGCGACTGATTTATGGAGAATATTAGCGTTTGACATTTGTTTGGATTCCAACTTGTTTGTACTAGTATGTAGCAATGATTGCAAGTTTTGAGAGAGCATTCTATTCAATTTTGGAGGCTTTAGTATATTTTCTTGGGTAGAGTCGGTCTCATCATTTACAAATTGCTTTTCATTGGAGGACCCTTGAATCATAATTATCTCTGGATTTTCAAGAAAAGAGGTATGAGACTTACTAAGGTTCCTTTTCCTTTCGATTCCTTTAATTGATTCGTTAGTAGTCAAATCTGCTGAATCTACCGTATTTTCAACGACAGGCGGGACATTAATCTGCACTGTTTTCATACTATATGATCGATCAAATTCTAGAATTAGTATTTCGATTACTCTTTCTATCGTTCTCACTCGTATTTACAGTCTCTGGTACTTTGTCTTTTGTATTAGTCACGTTTTCCTTGCTTTCAGTTTGATTATCATCCACTTTTTCCTTGCTTTTCTTTACTATATTTAGGGCTTGATTACTTGACGGTACTCTTTTCGGTTCTTGGATGGTGTTTGTTGAGCCCAACTTGCTGTTTTTCCTAATTTGATGAGTAACTGGATTAATCCAATTTTACCACTCAAGTGTGAGCCCATAGATGACTTTGACCTATTCGGAGAGTCCTTTAGATCATTTTTCAAAGTGTCTGTTTCTTGGTTCAATTCTTCAGAAGCAAATTTACTCTGTTTACGCGTTGAAATGGAAACTGGTATTAAATTAGTCGTACCATTCACTTCAGACCCAACATAGGATTTCGGTCTTTGTCTAGTTTGAGGTCTAGGATTTTCAAAAGATTAATACCCATATACCTTCATCTGAATGAGTTTTTTCCTTTCCTAAATGTGTCAAAATAGTAGATTTCTTTGTCGATTCAATTGTCAATGATTCTAGTAATAAGAAAGAATATACTGCCCTTGTCACTTCCCGTTAAATCTGATTTTGATCTCTCTCTTATAAATACCTGTGCTTCTGAACCAGTTTTGGATTTAATCTTCTCGCTATCTTTTGCTGCAATTCCTTTTTGATTTAGTTTTTGCTCAGTGAGCGATTTTTCCCTGAATGTTGTCTTTTTTGACAGTTGGTTTTCTGATTAGTGATGCAATACCTTGTTTTTGCTCTTTCGTGATATCACCATTTGATATCCCACCCGGAATTTCTGGGCTCTTTCTTCCTTCTGATTGTTTCCTTTGCAACATAAATTCGCTGAGGGTAGTAACCCCCGGCGTCTTTGCTGTTTTTTGACGTGGTAATTGGGTATCTTGGTCGCTTTTTACTACGGCTCTCTTTCCATCCTGAGGATCTTTTCTCTCTTCTTTTTCTACTGGAGATACTGGATTCAGTTTTTTTGTATTGTGTCTACTTGGGGGAGAGCCCATATCTGGAGTATTCACTTTGACCTTCTGCTTTGTGGTTGCGACTCTTTCGATCAATGACTGACTGTCGACATTCTTTAATTTGGTATTGAAACTGGGGAGATTTGGAAGCACGTCTTTTGGTTTTGACATTTTTGACAACAATAAGACAATTGCAAATGCAAATCAAAAAAAGCAGTCCCGTATAGCCACGGTAGTATCATTCTAGAGTAATTGCGATGGAATTGCTAATGGGAGCCATCTCGGTAGCTTGTCCTTGACTCTGGTGTCAGTAAGCGACCGATTTTAGAGGTCTGAAGGCACTTCTACTCGTCTTGTTGAATCACTATAAATGGAACAAATCACTATGAATTCCAAAGGGGAGCTAGTCAAATATTTGCTTTTTTTATGGAAACTAATCGGACAAAAGAAGAAATAATTCAATTTGTAGAAGAATTGGGCTTACCTAATGATGCATCTAATCCGCTCTTAAATCAATTAAGGAATGGCCGTAACGTTGTGAGTGTCTGGAAAAATAGAAGTAAAGTGGACTGGGAGAAGTATCATGGAATTACTGGAGTTGATATTTACAATTATCTGCACACCATCGAAGAAGGTACTGCTGGTTTAAATGGAAGGAATCATAGGGAGTTTTAAAATAGATCAGAATAATGAATACATTCGATACACGGAAATTGCAACAACATTGAAACATGATGAGTCTGTGCAAGTTATTTGTGATCGGTTAATGAAAATAACATGCAGTAAACTAGAACATCAAGTTCCGTTCATATTCTTGGAGGGTTCATCTGGAACAGGCAAAAGTCAAATGGCGTTTAATATAATGTCAAGACTGGAAGGACAACGCCTGTGTTTCTACTTGCTTTTCAAAACTCCAGGCTCCAATGCGCAAAAAATTTATCAAAATTTTTGGTATATTTCTTCATTATTTGACAAATGTGTAAAACAGGATCAAATTCATTACGAGGGTTCTGAATCTCTGGCAAGTCGAGACCTTTTTGTCAAAAGCCTCTATATCTATGGATTTATATCAAAGTTATTGTCAGGATCTGAAGGAGGAGATGTATGTATTAGTCCAGTCAGTGGCAAAGAAGTTCTTGAACAGATGGAAAACCTCGGACTACCACAGAAGCGACCAATATTTCTTATTGATGAATGTATTTTACCCATATGGGAATCAATGTCAGAATTAAGATTTGTTCGAAACTGTTTTCGCAGCTTAGGCTTGGGCTTGGTTATGTTGGGGACAGACTCTAGAGCAGCTCAATTGCCATCCAATATTGGTGATAGCAGCCGCACCGACGGAGCTATCCCTTGGTGCTATATATTTGGTTCCTATCCTCCCACAAACTTGGATATCATTAAATTACCAGACAATTCCCCTTCATGGTATCAAGAAATTTTGAAAAATTCCAGACCTCTATTTGCTTGCATCCTTACTAATGCTTTAAAAAATGGTGTAGAGGATTTCGATGCTTTACTCAAAACTGCATTCGAAAAAGTTGTTGACGTCAAAAAGATTTTTAGGAACTACTACGGTCAATTGGGTCAAATAAGACTATTTCAGAATGCTCACGCCAAAATTCAGGATTTTGGAGACCAGCCTACAGCATTGATTCATTCACACTTTGCACAACTAAGTGGCGAAAAGAACCTTGTATTGAATAATGATGGTTGCTTAGCTGGGCAAGATGAAATGTGGAATCCTTGCTCTGAATTTCCGCTAGTTTCCAACGATGTATTGTTATACTTGATACTAATGAGTGGTAAAGGTTATCCAGCATTTCAAATCAATAGTAGACCTTGTCCATATGCTCACTTTTTCCTCAATACTGTGTTTAATGTGGATCATCGAAGGCACATGTTAGATCTATCAAATAGGATGCAGAGAAGTAATGACGGAAATTTTCTGGAATCATTGCTCTGTACTACTGTATGTCTCTCTTCCCATTGCAATGGTATTGGCGGTGTTTCTCTCAAAGAGTTTCTTTTAAATTTGATATTTCAGCTTCAAAATGCACCACTTAATCGGGAAGATGTAGTCATTAACAACTTGGAAATGCTTGCATCAAAACAAAATATGAAAATCCCATTTCTTTCTCCACCAAATATGCGTTGGCCGGAATATCTTTTAGAAATTCCAAACTCGAATTTTGGGAATTTAGAGAGAGCCAAAAATGCTGATAAGGCTGAGTTGTTAGTTAATATTTCAGCAGAAGCTAAAGACTATGGTAAGACTCTTAGATTGGAGACATTACGGGAAATCTTACAAAGGATACCTGTAAACACTCAGCTGCATCTTGTGTTCACTAGAAAATTACAAGATACCTATTTTAACAGACGTGCCAAAGCATTTAGAGATGAGTTTGGTAATAGTCATACTCTAAACATGGCATACTTCAAGATTGATGCGTCACAACCTAATACTTGTCTTGAACGTATAGGTGGACTACCTGATACTGTGACTGGTGGAAACGGTATAGTTATTTTTGTAATAATTGATGAATCAATAAAGCTTTGAGAATTGAGAGACTAAGGCTCCCAAAATAGCTGAGGTTCTAAAATTAATCCCGCTCGCATTTGGTATATGTCAAAATACCATAGCAAAGCAGTAAACGGAAATTACGTTATTTTTACTTTGAATATTATTGTAATACTATAGCGACTCTACGTTATTGACTATTGGAGAAAAGTCCATTCTAAGCGATCATCTGTTTAGCGTAAGTGTTCCGAAAGACCAGCCTATTTATAGGAGATAGAAGGCTTAACCTTATTTCAATATAAAAACCATGTGATTGACCTTTGCCAAAGTGTCCGAATTTCTTTTTTTCAATCAATGTGTTTATGCACTAGACAGAAAGTAAACCAAACCGATTACTATTGTACAGCATGCAAAGCTAATTTCCACATCAGTTGCCTGAAAAAGAAATCGACTAGTCTGCCAACAAGAAGGACTTTTGTCTGTCAGGACTGTACTGAAAACAAAACTAACAATATTAAACCAGAGGTAGAGGGAAAAGAAACTTTGAAGGAAAATATCCCGAATTCTAATGGCTCATTGAAGAAGGAAATGGAGTTCAGCGATCCTTTAAAGCCTAAATCGATAGCATCACCAGTAAAACAAAACCCTGAAGAATTGGTAACCCAAGCAGTTATAGAGGAAATGGAAAAATCAGTTGCTGATGTGAATTTGGATAATCAAGTATCGGTGGAGTTAGAACCGGTTTCCAAAATTCAAGTTCTTGATGTGGCAAAGGAAAAACAACCTACAAAGGATTCAAACTATCAAGTTATTGAAATACCAGATATGGACGAACCAGACATTTCAGAGCAGTTGCAGGTAGTCAGCGAATGTAAAAAAGTTATGCAGACACCTACTAGTACAAAAAAAGCATATGAAGTGATTGATTTGGATTCAGAAGAAGATTTAAATAAAGTTCCATCTATTGAACAAAATTCTGTCAACGAGAGCAGTCAAACAACAGCTCAAAGTCAAGCTCAAGATACGGATCACACACAAACTACAGAGATTACATCGACAGAGTCACCGACAGACTCATTAAAGAGGAAAGCTCAATTGGATCAAGAGTCGTTTTTACTACAGATGGATCTAGACATTACGAAACTGGGACAAACTCCTGTTAAACCATCTTTGGAAAAGAGGAGAAAAGTTTTGGAATCAATTTCAAAGCCAATCACAATTAATCTTCAAAAGAAAGAAAAAAACTCTTGGTATGACAAAAATGATAACTGCGAAGTTATAGATTTAACTGAAAAGCAACTCGCTGATTTGAAATTAAAGCAATTGTCCAAATTTAAGCTAGTAGAACTAGAACAGAATGTGATTGAAGTAGAGCCTGAGGATTTAGAAGAATCCGAAGATAGCGAAGATGAATGGGAACGTAGGATGCAGCAATATGCCGAAAACGAACAGCTACTAAAAAATTTGGAAGGGGATGTAACAAAGACAATCATGGACAATATACCTACTGATGCAAAGCTGGAAAGGGATTTGAAAGCTATAAAATCAGAGCTAATCAAGTCAAATGGTGGCAACGGTACGCCAAGAGGTCTAAGTGTCACATTGATGGAGCACCAGGTTCATGGGTTGGCATGGATGATGTACATGGAACAAGATGACAAAAAACGAGGAGGAATATTGGCAGATGATATGGGGCTTGGTAAATTTATCTTATGTAAGGGAAAACTATTCAAACTCTTGCGTTACTTCATCAAAATAGAGTATACCCATGCTCAGATAGGGGTGGCACTCTTATTGTAGCGCCATTGGCACTGATACATCAATGGAAACGGGAAATCAAAGATAAGAGCAGAACAAACTTGAACGTAAAAGTACACCACGGATCAGATAGAATCAAAGATCATAAAGATTTAAGGAAATTTGATATAGTTATTACCACATATAGCGTGTTGCAATTGGATGCACCCGAAGAAGCGCAGGAGCTAGCAGACGGTACAATTGTGCCTGAAAAGCGTCCTGGAGTGCTTTACAAAGCCAGGTTCCAAAGAGTGGTATTAGACGAAGCACACATTATAAAAAATAGAAAATCAAGAATTTCAAAGGCTGTTTACTTACTTGATGCGGAATATAGATTTTCGTTATCTGGAACTCCATTGCAGAATTGCGTCGACGATATTTATTCCCAATTCCGATTTCTAAAAGTTCCAATTTGGAGCAATCATAAGGAATTTACTCAAAGTATTTCCAAGCATATCTACCGGGATGATATGCAAAAGTCCAAAGCAGCCATTCAAAAGCTCCAAGCTGTTTTGAGAGGTTACCTGCTTAGAAGGACGAAAGACGCCAAGGATACCTACGGAGATCCAATTATCAAATTGGTCGACCGCAATGTAGAGATTGTACCTTTGATTTTATACTAGGAAAAAATTCAGCTTAACCCTGCAGAAAGGCAGTTTTACGATATTATATCCAAGAAAGCGAATGCAGAGTTTGATAATATTATGGGTGCAGCTCATGGCATGTTCAATTATACCTCCATTTTAGTATTGCTGCTGCGTTTACGACAAGCTGCCAGCCACCCACACTTGATCAAAGAAGTATTCGAAGAAGCCAGAGTAGGAAACTATAACTTGACGTTTATGCAATTTTCTTCAGGCATACTAAATCAGATGGAAAATCGAAATGGGCTCCTTGACTTTGTTTCCGGGGAAGAATCACCAGAGTTATCAGCCGCAAAATGGAAACTGTCTAGGGCAGCTTTTGACTCTGTAATTTCCTCGGCAAGATCTGGTGAACTGATTTATCAATCATGCCCCTTGTGTTCAGATGTTGTAAGTAATGGAAAGGTATCTTACTGTGGACACACATTCTGCGCAGAATGTATTGAGAGTTATTTACAAACCAATGCATTCGGCGAAGAGGAGGACTTTACAAAACCGTGCCCAGTATGTAGACATAGCATGGAGTAACCTTTACTGATAGTAGACAGAATGAGTTGATTTCTGTAAACGTTTTTCTTCCTTCAAGGCAAACCAGAAACGACACACCACTTCCTGTCGGTGATGCCGAGATGCAGCTCAAGTCTGTTTTAGAACAATTTCATCCAGATGGTGGATTCCACGATTGGATTACGTCGTCAAAAGTGGATAAAATGATTGAAATATTACAGAAAATTAGAGAAGAGAGTAGAATAGCCCGGGCAAGAGGAGAAGATCCAATTAAAACAGTTGTGTAATTGAATGTTTAAATTAGTTTTACCCAATGGACATCGTTTATGCAAATAGCCCAGGTTGCGCTGAATACCCAGAGATTCAAGTATGTTAGAGTATTTTTAGTTAACCAAGTATGATGGGTCAATGTCTAGTGAGGAACGTGAAAAGGCAGTTCATGACTTTATGACTGATAAGAGCATTTTGGTAGCATTTGTTTCGCTCAAGTGTGGTGGTGTAGGTTTGAATTTGACCGCTGCTTCCAGAGTCATCTTGTTGGGTAATTATTCTTTAACGTTAAAGATTTATGGTGGAACCCAAGGTAAGCTAAAACTAACTTTAGTGTGGAAGATCAAGCGATTGATGTGATTTCATTTTTAAATATAGCGTGTACATAGAATTGGCCAAACAAAGGTGGTAAAAGTGTATCGATTAGCAGTAGATGATTCCGTTGAAGACAGAATTTTGGTATTGCAAGATCAGAAACGTGCATTAGCGGATGGCGCGTTAGGAGAAGGAGAATTTAAAATCCCAAGGCTGACTAGACAAGACTTGAGATTCCTATTCAGAAAAGACTCTCAAAGAAGACCTCCAGATTTTCCCATTATTCCAAGTGGAACTCCCTTTTTTGAATAAAATCTTTTTATTTGTGATTTCCTTTGAAGAGCTCTTTGAGCAATATTCTCTTCTTTTTTTCCAACTCCATTTCCAACTTTTCCACTCCCCCAACATTGTTCAATTTCGCACTTGATAGACTGATCACGAACGGATTATCTTGTGGTAATTTATTTTTCTTTTGGGCTTCTACAATTGCGAGCACATGCGACCTATCAACATTGTAATCTTTTTCATTAAGCTCTGCGACAATCAATTCCATTCCGTAATTTTTTACTTGATCTGCACTCCATACTGTTATTTGAGGCTTCTTCAAACCACGATCCCTTGTTTCTAGTTGGTGCTCCAAAACCGGCAAGACACTGTTGGCTAAATCCACATTTAAGCTTGAGATTTCGTCTATATCACCAAGTCTGTCCAATAAATCAGATAAAGCCTGTTGTTCTGACAGCACAGATTGCAGTGAATTTTCCCATTGTTTCTTGTAAGATCCTTTTAAAGCTGTCAAGTTATTTCGCAATGTATTTTGTCTTGATAGCAAGGCGGCCATCTTTTGCTCTATTTTGGACTTGTAATGTTCACCGGGTCTGACTTTCCGAGTCAGATCGATTCTTGTGGTATCCAAAAAGAACATAAAGTCTTTAAAGTCTTCCATCAAAGAACTTGTTTCCACAGCGTATTGTTCAATGTCGCTCTTTCTAGTTTTCTTGAAAGCAGTTTTGAGAAACTGTATTTGGGTTGCAACCGTGTTGTAAAGATCGTTAAAGTTTGATGACGACAATTCTTCGAGAGATTCAAGATCTTTCTTTAATCCTGATATTTGATTCAGGTATTCGTTAAACTTTGCAGATTTCTTTTTGCTTGTAGCTTCATGTGGGTTGCTCCTACCAGTCAAACGCGACTCCACCATGTCTGTAAGCCTGTCTAACTTTCTTCCGAGAACTTGAAAGCCATCCGCTTCTTTTTCATATGTACTCTGTTGAATGGTGAGCAAAGACCCATTGCATACGTCCTTGGTATCAGTGAGCGCGTAAAACTTGTTGTAATTAGAATCTTGGAGTAACACCTGGAATTTTGGAGGTAGCCCTTCGAAATTCAAAACAAACAAGTTCTTTAACCCTTCAATTCCATCATTAATTGACCACTTTGATTTCTTTGTCAAGTTTTGGTATTTCAAAAATACATCTAAAATCTGTATAGTTTCAACTGACTCTTGCGACACGTCCGAGTTATTTCGTAAAATGGACTTTACACCTGATACATCAACTGAAGAAGGAGAGTTGGAAAGTACTCTGATTTTTGACTTTGAATTTTCGCCTCTTTCTTGTTTATCCGTTTTAGATTTACTTTCGAGGGCCCTTTCAAATTCAGCAGTCAATTTTCCAAAATCCTCTGAAATATTCAGACACGGAGTTTCAAAATTTACTTTGGGTTCCTTATAAAGTGTGCTTTCGTCTTTGGATCTTGGCCTTTTGGATTTACATTCTTCTTTTGAGCTATGGCGTTCCATCTCCTTTGGTTGTAAACAATCATCAATATGATATCTGTGGCCAACCAATCCCCCTCTAGCCTTGGATGTACCAAGTAGTGTTGTTACTTTTTCGATGGGATCACTAGGAAATGTTTCTTCAACCGTTCCCACATGAGTAAGAGTTTCCACATCCTTCAATACTTGATTTATTGCTTTTATGCATGACCGTATCTTATCTGGGCTATTTGTGTAAAGTATCATGTCAATATCATGTCGAATTTGCTCAGGAGCGAGATGTAACCTTTTTAAAACTGAAATCTTTCCTTGGCCATCACTTTGAATTTTGGTGAGCATTAGTGTGATTGATTCACCAATGGATTGTCCATCTTCGCGAAGTTGAACTCGTTCAGCAGAATTATTCACATTAGAGGGATCCCAGGACCTACTGTGAGTAGCGTTTTACGATAAAATCAAAATGATTCGTTTGCAGATGATGTATACTGGCTTGGCAGGATCACTTGACAATGGTTTACGCGTAATTGGCATTTCAAAAAAAAGTAAACAAATCAAGGTATCTTTATTCATAAAAAATTAATTCGCAAAGGCGCTTGGACACGCTATTACGTAAATACTGTCAGAGCTTTTGAGAATCAAACTCCAAGGTGGATTTGTAAATACAAATGGTAGGACATTGCCGAGCTCGTCGTCCACATCTCTTAAAAGCCCGATTGGAATCACCCCAAGCGTCATACATAGATTGTAATACAGTCTGCCAAACGTGCCATCTACGAATTCCCTTGGAACTTTAATTGATCTGAGGGTTGCAAGTTCAAATTCAAGCATGCTATCGATTTCACTATCAACCTTGTATCTGACACCACACAACACATTGAAAACATTTAAAATTGATGGTTGATGATATGTAGAAGACAATATCGACTCCATCATGATTGGTGCCACCACACTTCCAGTGACAAACATTGGGGAATAGTGAATATCCTCAGTTGGACCATTATCATCAACTTTACCCATTAACCTTCTTCTTTGTTTTGGTGCAAAGTGAACGCTTCCAGGGCTTAAAAATTTGATATTGGAACGCTTTCGAAGTTCTACCACAGCTGGAGTTCGAATGCCTTCATGTTCACACATTTTGTAGATAAGGTTGGAAGCCATTATTGTAGAACTGTCTGCCAATCCATCAGCACCATCTGGTGATGGAACAGCGTTAGGATGGATATGATTGGACAGATTTGTCAAAACCACACGGTAAGCATGGAAAAGCCCCGCTCTTCTAAGGTGTTGTGCTTTGTGCGATTCCCCACGGATAAAGTAAATCTGGGGGAAGCAATGGAATCTTTGAAATTCCTGCATAGAAGGTGACTTTGGACACATCACTAGAATCGGCTTCAAATCCTCACTTCTAATTTGAGAAGATCGCAGCGTAGCAATGAAACGGAAAATATGGTAATCGTTAGTACAAACTAGAATATGCTTCAAGTTGTCTGCATTTTGTAAAATTACCTCTTGAAGTTCCTGGACGGGTTCAGGCAACAACCAGCAAAGAGGAACTTTGGAGTTGTGCGTCTGAGGTGGATAACCCACAACATATTTTGAGTTATATTCATCCTTGACATTCAAAGTGTCCCTCGATAGCTGCGATTTTTGATTGTAAGAGCGTAAACTTAGACTGACTGTATCCCGAGTTCTGTCAAACTGATCCTCAGTCAATTCCGATATTTCCTGTAGCACTGATCTGGAGTTTGCAATGACAAACAAACAATCCCCCTTCTTCAAATTGTACTTTAATCCAGGATTTAAAGCAACATGGTGAATATCGTTCTGAGGAATATAGTAATGCATTCCAAAGGTAATCACTTGAAATTGCCTGTACAAGTATAATGAAATGGTGGAAAATGAGCGACCAATGAACAGTGGATTCAAAGGGATCTTAAAAATTTCGTTTTGAGCCCCCTAATTTTAAATGAAATCTACATCTGCATATTGAGCCTGCCATGGAATATCAAAGTGATTGTAGTTTTTAGTACCGCGAAGAAGGTTGATCATTAAAGTTCCGATTCCACGATAAATGCAATTGTAAGCTAGGAAAATTTGTTTGAATTCATCGATGCAAACAACTAATATTAGCAAATATTACTTCCGCTTGCCAAATCTTCTTGCAAGTAGGCGGTTTGAGGCAAGATAGTTTCAAGGTAAATGGGTGTATCTGGGGCAAATTTGTCAAACGCCCAAGCGCGCAGAGTGTTGTGCTCATCTTCTATTCGGTGGTTTTCAGCAGTGTTGCCTTGAAGTTAATTTAAAATTACTAGCAAGAATAAAAGATGCCTGCGCAAAGTGTAACTGAACTCTTTCAAAATCTGAATTTTCGAGTCCGCTTCCTTGCAGGAAGGTCACTCGTTGTTTTAGGGAGTAGTGATTCAAGTGATATTTCAACTCCTCTGTAATTGGAGACCTTGAGAGTAGAACAACCTTCATTGTCTTTTTTGGATCCTTGAATTAGATTATGCTTACTTTTCTGAATACTTCTTTAATCATTTCAACTATTCTTGTTGTTTCTGTTAGATTTCCACATATAACCAAATACGGACTCTTTCCTCTGGTGTAATGGCCAACACCGGACGATTGAATCTTTATAGTTTCAGTAAGATCAGTGGCAAGCCCAGGCAATAAAGTGATACCAGCAAAAATAAGAATAATAATGACAATCTGTCCAGGGATAGTTTTTGGCACAATATCACCGTAACCAACCGTAGACATTGTAATAACCATAAAATAAAATGTTTCAATGATTCCAAGCAGCTGGCCACCATTTTCTCCGGCTTTACCAGTTAACTGGTTCTGCAGACCAATTGTATTTGGGAATTTCGTTTCAAAGTAGTTGAAAGAGCAAGCCTGTATTAATCAAATGTACCTAATAGTAAGTAAAAACAAACCCCAAAATAAAGCAGTACCCATATGTAAGCAAGGAGAATTATCAGCTTTTCTTTATAGTCGCTAAAGTTGACAGGAGACCACTGCTTTCTTAGGCGAAGCACTGATTTCAAATTTGGGACTAATAAAAAGATTCTTAAAAAGTATGGAAGGTCTAAATTAATAATAATTACAGATATATCTTGACCCAGGATATCGAGATAAGGCAATGAATGGGATAATAATGGCCAAATCCAACAGAGTCAAAGGAGATGTCAAATAAGCTCTCGCGCTATCTACAATAAATACACTCGTAAGAACCAAAACAGCCAACTGGATGACTGCCAGTCCAACCATTACGTGAAATGTTTCTTTAGGTCTGTGCATCAATATCCATGGTGGTAAGCCAGTGTCTCCACAGTAATTGCTATTTGAAGTGCATGGTATTTCAGCATTATCTTGAATTTCAGAAAGATAAAAAATGGTAAATATAAAATCAACAATCAACGCCGTTATGGACTACGTTAAAATCAATTACCAGCATCCACCGGTTTCTAATTACAACTTCACGAATCTTTTTCAGCTTTGATAAAGTTTCAACAATGTAAACTCTGATTCTGGCAGTGAATTTGGCGTTGGATTGATCGTTTCTAAATCAGAGAAAACAAACCGCTCGCTCTTTCTTTGCAGATTGTAAATCTGCCGGATATCCGAATATGATGTAGCATATTTGGTTTGGAACAACTTGAATATGAAATTCTGTTTTGCTAATGTTGACATTACGACTTCTGGTGCTGACTTGTCCAGAGAATCAATAATGGAATTTTCCGGATGGTCGATCCCTTCCTCCATGCTCCTATTCAGGTTGCTCATGCTTCGCATAACAAACACACAAAAGTTAAAAAATCACTTACAGCCCGCTCGACATTTTTGTTGTTTCGAAACTTGTGGCAACCACCCCCCAAGTTGATTTACTTTTTATATACCCGTTCACCAAAATTGCGGGTTAAGGAATTAAGGGTAATAAGAGGTCGCGATCTGCGAACGAAATGTTGTTGGATGAAAACAGATGATACAATTAAATAAGTTATCTATTAAACCAAGCCTTCACTGGTACTACTGACTTTACAGGCTTCCGTAATTCCTTCTTTTCCACAAATTTGTCAAACTTGCGCTTTGTATTTTTCTAGATTAAATCTATTTACTGATCCAGGCGCACAGACTTTTTGTATACTCTCCACTCTGGTGATGGAAGGTTGTGAGCTAATCGGTGGTTGAATATTCTCCTGCTTTTGTAGTTCTTGGATCTTTAGTTCGTAGTCTCTTTTCATTGATTCTGATAGCTGCTTTAGCTTCAGGAATTTCTCTTTAAACATTTCCTTTTCTTTGGACTCTGTTTTTAACCTTTGGTTATTGTATGCAACGAGTTCCTGCAATTCTCTATGAGATAAATGTTCATATTCAATATCTGTGCGGTCTAGTGAAATGGAATTCATTCCGCAAAACGCCTTTAGTTTGTTTTCTACTAATCTTACATTATTTTCCGTTTGCTGTAACTGTGATTTCAAATATGAATTTTCCTTTGACAGTTCGTTGCATTTCGTGTTCTCTCTTGACAGCTTTTCTTTCTCTACCAGCAACGTCTCTATAGTACTCTCCAAATCTTTTATAAATCAACGATTACTCTGACATGAAGATTGAAGCGCGATATTCCTTTGTTGTTCAGTACCAAGTTTCCTATTTAGCGTGAATATTTCCGATTTCAATTCCTCTACCTCAATTTCATTAAGTGAGTCTGAGGAATCCTGGATATCCTCAATCTGACAACGGGCATCTTCCAGTTCCAGTTCTAATTGCTCCACTTGTTTCTGCCTCTCATTCAAATCCCTTTTTTAGAGCTGTTTACCTAAATAAACAATTATAAACCAGAGATCAACCATTTGATTACCTGTAAAGTCGCTTGAGAGTCTCTGAATCCAACATAGAGCCGCTAACCAGCGGTGGGGATATTGATTCCTGTTCCACAACAGCCAACTCGATAAAAAACTCATCCGGAAGTTTAATCAGCTTTCCAATATTCGATCTGCAATTTGGACACTTTTGGCTGTGCTGCATATTGTTTTTAATGCTGGATTAACCAAACCTACCACACACTATGGAAATAATGCTCGCAGGCACTTGAAATACAAACCTCATAAGCAAAATATTACCTACGTTAATGCGATCCGACATTTCCGCTGCTTAGCTTCACTCTAATTGAATCCAGGCAAATTGAGCAGATTGCCTCGTCCGACATTTGGCAAAGAATAAAACAACCAGATATCATGCAATTTAAATTCTCATTTACGATATCTTCATTACCGCAATATAATTTTTCAGTTAATTACGCGCTCGAATGGCTGACGATCCCCATCATTCGATCCTGAAGAAAAGCCAATCCGATGCAAAACTAGGAAGCGGAGCATTGGAAGTTAAGCATGGTAGTAGCTCGATTTTAGCCTCGCGGTCTTCATTAAAACAGGAAGTATCAATAGAATTGGAGCCACCAAAGAGGCGAAGGAGTAAAGTGAATTTCCTAGACGATAATCAAGCTATTGATGAAATAGCATCCGTTACAGAGGCAATTCCGCACATATTAATCAACGACACACCAGAAATGAAGATTAAAGAATCCCATCCGAAATCGCCATCGATAGTCATTCCACTCCCTATTCAAGAAGAAAAAGAACCAGAAACTGCCAAAGTGAATACTGCCAATGCTGACCAGTTACTAATTCCTACCCCTGTGAATGTCAAGCAGTCGAGTACGTTACAGGTACCATTGACTCCAACCAGTGGAAAACCAGAAAACAAGAATTCACAGGACACTAGCGCCCAGCCTAGAATATCATTTCTGTCTGGCATTAGCCCCTTCTTTAGAGGACCATCCGCCCTTTCAGTTTCAGAGCCATACAGCCCCAAAAATCAATCCTCTTGGGAACCTAATATCAAACGAAGCGTTGAAATGTTGAATGACAGTAGACCCCAGTCACCAGAGGTTAAACCAGATGATAAAAAGAGTGAGATGAGTAATGGTAATAATTATTAATACAGGAAGCTCTCTAAATTCGAAATACCCAACTGCTAGGGAGATTAATGAGTCATTTGGAAAGAAGCTGTGGAGATTAAACTTGACAGTCTTTTCTTTGGTCTATTGTGTTGGTCTAGGCTATTTCTTCTTTTGGCTGTCTGAAGGCCTAAGAATTCCAATTGAACAAGTAATCACACAAACAGCGTTTAGTGTCATCATTGAAGTTGCATTACTAGCTGCCAATTATTTGGTTGCTGCTAGTCTCAACTGTGCTATTTCAGCTTATTTTGGCTATTGTCTGACTAGAAAGTAATTCTCACTAACTCAGGACCGGCTATAGTCTCGCTGTATGTGGCTATACTCAGGCGAAAATATCCCATAAGCATCAATTCGCCAAAGAATTGTCTCAAAATAGTGCTTGTAGACAAATACTTCTCCGATTGCGATGGTTTTGGTTAGTGTTGGAGTTACTTACAGTGATTACGCCAATCGTCGCAGTTTCAATGACAGCTGATGTGCTATATATGGATGATGGGTATGGAAATTGCTTGGTTTACACTCAATATGGTTTTCCCGAAGACAGATTATTCCCCAATTTTGATTATACTGCTGGAGTGGCAAGTCATGTGTTTGGCCAGGCTTTGGGCAGCATGCGTGCAGAAGAGCTACAAAAAGGAATCACGGACAGTGTATATTCGACTTTTATTATGGGTCCACAATTGCTAGATGCAGCATCTGACGGACAGTCAATAGTCGGGCAGGGCTATTCCACTCAATGGCAATCTAATTGCTATTGTATAAACATTAACGATCCTGACGATATGCAATATGTGGGTGTCAATGGCAGTGATTTCACTTATTTTCAATCTACATATTTGAATACAAACCCCAGCAAAACTTTAATTACTCAAATCGTTCAGTCTAATTCTACACTTGAACTGAAAAGCGTTCTTACTGGCTTTGAAGCTGTGTGTGGGGGAAATCAATACTTGAATGTTGCTCCAGTTTGTTCAACTACCCTGAGTAATTTCAACTTTGCAGTTGTTCAAGTTCAAATGATGACTGATGGAACATCCAGCTCAGGTACTTGGTTTTCTTAAATATAGTTGCACCAAAGGATATTTCCACGAGATACCTTCTTGGGCCTGCAAACATAACTTGGGCAACATATGCGTTAGAAAAAATACTAGGCGGTCAATATTCTGTAAATATTCTTCCCAAACAAAGCAATGGCTTGGTTCACCCTCTGTTAAAATGGTAAGCCTGGGTTAAAAATAGGACTACGCAAGACTTGATGATTCCTTCTATTGTATTATTAGGTTCTGGAATGGAGGTTTTGTATAGCATAATTCTCCGGGCTGGCATACAACGAACTTTTTCTGGAGTGGGGACTGCATGTATCAGAAATTCTGAAATCAAAAATGAAGCGTTTTTGCAGATTACCCAGCTCGGTTTGGTCCTTGGCATAATTTCATGTTTTCTGCTATTTCTTATCAGTATGTATTCTGTGTGCCTTTTCATCCCGAGCATCAGGTGTTCCTGGCCCGTGGAACCTGGCATTCGTCTCACCAAAGACAAAATATACTTTACAACAATGGTGAACTCTGCTTCACTAATGGAAAACGCCGACGATATGTGCAATGCAAAAGACTACATTATATGGCAAGACCTGGATAAAACTTGTAGAATAGGTGAAGATCTGGCAACCTATGAAGATATGATTGGGCGAATAGTTATTGCAAGGCCGAAACTGGTCCAGTTTTTGCGAAACGGAAGAATGTTTCAATAAAAGATGTCTGTGGGTTGGCGATAAGCTGAACTCTTTACTCGGATTTTTTTATTGAACGCGCAATGGATGGCTCTGTGGATCGTCCACGCAAAGTCAAACAAGTCTCTGAAAAAGCGCTACATTCCAGAAGATTGTCATTAATCGAAGGAGTAAATACTGGGGATACTTTTAAAAATATCGCTTCAAAGAAACTATCAGCCTCAAACTTAATTGAGCAAAATGAAGGAAAAGAACAGGCACTTACAGGCAAACTTGGCGTTTCTGACAATAATGGTTCAGAAAATGAATTGGGTGGCGGATTCAGAGTAACCGGGATAGATGGAGGATTGCCAAAGAAGGATAACAAGTCCGTCGCTAGCAGTGTCTTCAACACCAATAGGTTCCTAAAAGAGCTTCATGAACCAATTAGCTTAAAGTTTAGGGTATGCTTCACAGTGTTTTGGTCAATTGGGTGGCAAATCCTACTAATAATTCTATATGGGTACCTAAACCGAGGGCTAATATTTCCTTCAGATTCAAATCTCTCTCAATTGGTAGTGAATGTGGTAGTTTTCTTTGGAAAGATTGCCGGAATCTATTTTGCCCATTCCAGTGTCACGCTATGTGTCTCTATATATTTCGCGATCCGCTTGACATCGCCCGAAGGATACAGTATCATACCCTGTATTTATGTGCGACAGCACACACTAAAGAAAATCACGATGGTTAAAAGCTTGACGTTGAATAGTCCCTGTCGAAGTGCTCTTCAGAATATCAACAAACTGTACATATTTTTGGACTTTATGAATTTGCTTGCTTTATTTGTTAATATGGGAATATATACAGACAGTATGCGTACACAAGCAGCACCAGTTAACTGTATAATTTACAAGCCGCAGCCATCAACCTTAGACCGCAACTTTCCTACATTGAACTATGCAATGGGAGTCGCTAAAACAAGCTTTTCGGCGTCGATTGGTTATATGAGAGCAGATTTACCAATTGGAAATCAAGGCAACTCTTCTAAATTCGTGATGATTCCTTCGTTAATAGACGCAGCACAAGATCACCAAGTTATTATTGGATATGGCCATTCAATGAATGTCAGCTCCCAGTGCATTTGTGCCTCCACAGTGAACTCTCCAGTTTTCAACCAACTATCATATTTAAACAACACAGTCTTTGATAGTATGACTTCAAGAGTAACAGCCATTAGCCCTTCCCAGGGAATGGTCAATTATGTCTCTAATTATGGAGACTATATTCAACTAACTACTTTTCTTGCTGGGTACAACATTTGTGGGGAAGATCTGAGCATTTCACCACTATGCATCACCACGGTATTCAACTACTATCTATCTGTCATAAATGTAGAAATAGTTACAGACGGAACAAGCGCCTCTCTTGCTCCAATTGGTGCAACCATTGAATCAAACATTTCCCCTGGGTCTTTGGCAGATATAGAACCAGCACTATCAAGCATACTGGGAGGTACCCTTTCCAGCAACCTATTGCCAAAAGAAAGTTCAGGAAAAATTAATCCGTTGTTAAAGTGGTCTACTGTCGATCTACAACAAATCTCGTTTGGGAGAATCAGTTCTGGGATGGAGGTTCTTGTGTCGTACTTAATTCGTACAGGGATCCAACGAACATTTCGACCTTTTGGAACCAAATGCCCGACAACACTTGTCAACGAATCCCAAACTACAATGTACCTCTCCGATTCATCAACAATAATCGGATATGTAATGTCTGCAGTTCTCGTTATTTTGGGAGTGCTTCAGTTTTACGTTGTGGGGCTTTGGTTGGCACGCAAAGATCCTATTCTCCCAGCACTAAGATTATTTCAAGAAAAACAGTATTTTGTCGTAATGGTGAATTCAAGTGCAGTGGTAGAAGAGATTGACGATTTATGTAACGCAGAAAATTACAGGATCTGGCAAGCAGCTGACAAAAAGCTACGGATGGGTGAAGACTTGGCAACTGTTTCAGACCCAGATAGTGGGACTATTACCCTAGGAAAACCCAAACTAATACACCCTTTTAAAAGTGGGAGAAATTATCAATAAAATAAGATAGATTTTATAGAGAACTAATCTAGTAATACCATTTCCCGTGCTGTAAATAACTAACCATTCTAGGTCGATCTATTACAATGTGGCCTAGCTCAGGGTCAGCTCTAGTTGCAGCCTGTTCTCCAAGTCTTAGAACAATATCAGTTCCTTGCCAGATGACATGTTCAGGGGCATTTCCAAAGCAGTTGCTTCTTGCAACACTATTACTACTTGCGACTAATACAGTAAAATAAGTTGGACTTTTTACAAATCGTACTCCAGGCCCAATCGGTTCGCTGCTAAATAACCACGGCAAAAACCCAATTAAACTTAGCAAAGATAACCCAAGCTGGGAGAAAATGATAACATATGAGAGAGTCATACCATAATCTGCCAGCCATACCTTTGTGTTTTCATCAATTACTACATATCCTGGACAAGATGTTCCGGTAATTGGGTATGTTCTTTGTATTCCGTTAGTAAATAAAATCGCAAAAAGCGTCTCTACCCCAGCATCCATAAATACTGGATCAATAGATTGCAAGTTTGGTGATGCCCACCATAGAGTAGGATTAATAGCACCAGGAATACTGGGAGGTAGTTTCAATGCTGAGGGGTTTCCTTCTAAAATATTGGTCAATGCAGGATACAGCCAGTTTTGGATATCTCCCTTCTGCAATAGTTTAGATAATGAGGATGCCTTGGGGGTTAAAGATGCATATGTATTTGCGGACATGTACTCGGCTATGACCTCTGCATTATAGTAATTGGACACAGAAGTACGACAAATAGGAACAGAAGGGTTAGTCTTATTAGTTCCAGCACAGTAGTCCACGCCAGAAAAAACAGACAGTATATCTATTTCGGATGAAGTGGCAGAGAACAGAGATCCTATACCCGCCTGTGGATAAATGGACATGAACTGATTTCGAAGGGTTACGGCATCAGATTGAGATACATTTAAAGCCATTAAAGATGCATCATTGAGAGAAAACGCACATTGACAGTGGCTAGAAATATCCATTATAAATCCATTTCCAAGGACTACACCACCAGCATCTAGATTATACAGTATTTGCGGTGGAATAATTGCTTGCGTTACTGGAACATCCTGCTCTGATCGTAGATACCCAAGCGAAGAGCCAAACAGAAATTCCCCAATACCACTACTAACTTCCCAATTGGGCCAGCCTCTGTCACCAGGTAGGCCATACTCTTTATAAGTTACACAAGGGATCTCCCCAAGATCCGTTTGAACAGTTTCATGTAAAATTGCAGTGGCTACGAATGGTGAAAGGCAAATCATTAAACTAAGAATTGCCCACAAGACAGGAATTTGCGACAGGATCCGGTGGCAAGATGAATTCAACGAAAGCTTATTGGCAAAAGAAAGCTTCTGAAAAGTTGAGCATTGGACAAATCCACAAACCGCTAAACTTAAACCTTTCTTTTGACAGATAATATATCCAAAGTATGCTGCTGCGGCATCGTTTAGCGCATTTAGAGTCAATTGATTAGCAGTGATAATAATGACTTCAATTACCACACAGGTAATGCTGAGTGACAACGTAGACGGAAGGGGGATATTAATGCCGTTTTGCAGAAACAATATAACTCCTAACAGTACCAGATTTCCAATTATTGCAATGTAAACCCGATAAGGCTCCTTTAGTTTTGAGTTGAAGGTTTCGATGATAATGGCAGCTCCAGGTTTTCTACTATTCTTACTTCCGCTAGTTGATAATGACATTGCGTTTGAAGAGAACACTTTCTTTGGTGCCATTTCAGCCAGATTCGCTATTGGCTCGTCATCTTTCTGATCATTGTCCTTCTTTCTCTTCACTATCTTTTTTATACTACCAACCAAACTTTGTCTTGTAGTGTTAGCCGGTGGAGACAAAGGGGGACTAGACAAATCCGGAGAGTTAGCTAGTTCGGCGCTCCCTAGGATTTCATTCTTGGCACTAGAATTCCTTTTAGACATTAGTGAAAAAGAAACGCGCACAAGTAATCCTATGACGTAACAAAGCTAAATGTGATAAAAATATTGCTTCCATGTCATTTGAAGCTTGCCGTCATCCATATATAATCGCCCGGTCAGTTTGAAGGCGCCCAGGTCTTGCAGGTCCAATTTTTGTGAAAAAAGCAAAGATGAAAATTCTGAATCTGATATGCGTAATTACATTTGTGCAGTGTAATTACAACGATTCAATGTTCTGGGTGAATAGACCGAACTTGTACTTTGGAACCAGAACCAGAGCCCCTGAGACATTGTTGAACGGGTTGATGTGGTTTGGAGTGAACGAAATTGGTGAACGTGCCTGGGAAAGTATCTTCACAGACTCACTTAGATGTACGGCATACCTGCGAACAGGACGAAACCTTATCAGGATACGCCTGGAATAAGCATAATGGGTTGGACTATGGATCACAGATTATTAAGGACAACCGGTACAATGTTGCGATAAAGACTGAATTTATCAAAGTAGCGGGTGCTGGTGGTAGTTTAATCGTAATATAGGGGCGGACTGGGCTGTTCGTATTACTGGGGAGCCGCTGGATGCTGAAAAGTGTAAGTGATTATTGAAAAAGCATCTGATATTTCTTTGATATACTATCTTGGATTGGACGGCAATGACGGAGAGCTTCGAGTAGCTTCGAATGATGAAGATTCGGTCAAGATTCTTGGTGATGCAAGCTATTTAAAGAATTTCAAATTCCTGGTAAACGACCGTGCTAACACCCACCCATCTTCAGCAGTAACTGAGTGCTTAATTATAGGTATCAACATTCTAATCTTAGAAAATCAATGTTGCCAGATACAAGATAGACGGAGGAAACGTGTGGCAAGTCAAAGACCTGGTTGTCTCGAATATCGTCCAAGTCGCCCAGAGGATAAACAATCTCAATACTTCTCCAGCGGAATTATTCAAGATGGATGATCCCGAGGCAGCCAATCCAAACTTGATTGTGGTTCAACACATGCTGACTGCACCATTCGGTTTATCATGATTAACAAAGTTGTTGAATATGCTTTAATCACTCAAGACAATAGCGGAGAAATATATTTTGGGGAATCGCTTTCTAAATTGCTGGAAATATACGAATCAAAGTTCGACAATGAATTTGAAAATGTATTTGAGTTGGCAAAGAAAGGATATGACGAGTCACAAGTACAATTTGGAAAGATGTTACTAGGAAATATGCTAGGAGGGCTTGGTTATTTCTATGGCAGTGGGATAGTAGACAATAGTCCTGAAATCGAAGAAGATTTGGAAAACTCTGATTATTTTGAAGGTGATGTTGATGACCAGGAGAAGGAAGTCTATGGTCCAGCTCTTACTGCACCTTACAAGTTATTTACCGGAGTGCCAAGCAGGCCATTTTTTCCTCGTGGTTTTTTGTGGGATTCTGGATTTGACCAACTCTTGATTTCCGAGTTTAATGCCGAAATAAGGTTCACTTTCCTCTAATTCAGTATGGACATTATGAATCATTGGGCAAATTTGATTGATGATAATGGATGGGTTGCCAGGGAGCAAATTTTGGGGGATGAAGCTAGGAGCAAAGTTCCCAAGGAATTTCAAACACAATATACATATTATGCAAACCCGCCTACTATGGTTGGTGGATTGAGAAAAATTTTGGAAATTATGAAGAAGCCTTTCATAATAAGTACACCATATATAATCTTTAGATTCAGATGGTTCGCAAAGGGCAAAGATAGATGGAATTCAATTTCTCAATGAGGTTTATCCAAAATTCAAGTCTCAGTACGAGTGGTTCAAATCTACCCAAATAGGAGAATACTCTGACTGGTACATGTATTTGATATAGGGATTACAAAACTCCTGTGGATATTGGATTCAAATGGAGAGGGAGAAAAGACTCGCACATTCTTACAAGTGGTAAGCTTTTATTAATTAGGACTCGATGATTACCCAAGGTCAACTATTCCACACTCTGGAGATTTGCATCTGGATTTATTGTCATGGATGATCTGGTTTGCCAAAACTTTGAAAGAGATTGCTTTTGAGCTTGACCTAACTGGTGACTCTCAAAGGTTCAAACTTGAAGAACAAAAAATGATGCAAGTTTTGGAAGAACTACACTGGGATGAAACAACTAAGCAATTTTGCGATGTCAGTTTTAAAAGCAATGGTAAATCAATTTTCAACCAGGTGAATTCTATCATGTACACCACAAGGGATATGTTTCGATTTTGCCTTTAGCCTTAGGGTTACTTCCAAGTGATTCAACGAAGCTTGGCAAAACTTTGGAATTACTGTACAATTCAAATGAACTCTGGTCCCCTTTCGGCTTATGCTCCCTTTCTAAATCGGATGAACTTTTTGGTCAAGGAGGTAGATTAGCGTTTATATAGAAAACTATTGGAGAGGTCCTATCTGGGTAAACATAAACTATTTGGTACTACAATCATTGTACCAAAATTATATTCACACCCCTGGACCGTACCAACAAAAAGCTACCAAAATTTACAGTGAGCTACGGGAAAATCTTATTAATAATGTGTACGTTCAATATTTGAAGACGGGTTATGTTTGGGAACAGGTAAGAACATATTGATAAAGTATTCGTGTTTGGATGGTGTTGGTCAGCGTTCTCGTCCATTTACTGGTTGGACATCTTTGGTACTGTTAGCGATGTCTGAGAAATATTAATGAATAAAGGTTTCTTCGTTTATTATGTGCCGTTCGTTCAAGACGTTAATGTGGAATTTCTTGACACGGATTTTTCAACGCGTAAATAATGTCAGCAACAGCAGACTTTCTACATGCCTTTGAAGCGGAAAGGATCATCGAATCTCTCCAGAACTTTACGTTAAATGATGTTGGATCACTTAAATGGCTTCAACAGCATGAAAAGATGGAACGGTTAAACTTTCAGGTTTATCCCTACTGACAGCAGGCCCATAAAAACTTGGTGGATCAAAACGAAGAATATATTTCAGAGCTATTCATTACATTTCAAAAGGTGATTACAAAGTAACACAGATTGATCATGTCATCCATGATCTGTATTTGATCAACTCCTGGAAAAAGAAAGTGTTTCCTTCATTGGAAAAGTCGCTGGTGAATGCCAATAGTTTGACTGCATATTTTCTTGTAATTAATGACCTAACTGTAGCTATTTCATGAAGCAACAGTACTAAATTTGCTACAAGTCTTGCTTTTTCATCCTTTAGCTGTAAAAACAGCAGGTGATGGGCTATTAGACTTGCTGAATTTAGTTTCAGAAAAGTTGATTGGACTGGTTTCATGGTAATTTGAAGTTCATAAAGGAAACATGAAAAGCCAAGTACAGAGATAAAAGAGCTAATGAACCAAACCGATTTAGAAGTAATCACACCCTTATAATAGCAATTCAGGGCATCGATCGTTGAAATGGAATTTGAAATGTCAATTAATTGCTTGGGGATCTTTCGGACAATTTCGGACCAGATTAATGATTTTTCGATTACAACCCTAAAGTACACTTTGATCACGAAAGATAAGAATTTAATTAATTAGATAAATATTCCATGCGTTTTAGTTCATATCCTTGAGAATTCGCCTTGGATACGAAATGCCAAAGTACTGGAACGCTTCGAGAACGGGACTTGGAAAAAAATCGATAACGAAGACCTTGCATTAATAACAAAAGCAGAAGGACAAGTATCGCAATTTTAACAAAGATCTGGCTTGCTCTTATGAACTTACTTTTGGAGCCTGTTTGTAGGAAAAACTATTCTCTTAGCAAAAGAAACAAAGAAGTTCTCTTAAATTTGAAATCATTCATCTCTGAAGAGGTTGTTGACCAATTGCCACCTTTGGTCGATTTGCAGAGGTATCTAGAAGAGCTTTTAATATTGGATGTTCCGGAAATTTCAACTGTTGCTTTAGGAATCGAACCAGTAACAGAAAACTAAATATAGATATCTGAATTGGAAACCAAAATTTTAGCTGCTGACTTATCAGAAGTCATTCAACAACAGAACAAGGCCTTGATGAACATTACAGAAGAACAAAAATCATACATTATCAACAGAATGAGCAAAATTTACGATTTGGAAAAAATAGATACTTTATTAGAAGAAAGTCCAATATGTAGCAATTGTGGTGACCAAGCTACGCAGCGATGTTCTTTGTGTAAGAATGAGTGGTATTGCGGGTAAATTCATTTAAATATAGGCGAAAGTGCCAAGTGTCTGCCTGGAAAAAGCACAAACCACTGTGTGAACTAATTTCGAAAAATTAACAAAACTGGTTTTTATACAAAATAAATTCAAAATATCTTATGGAGTAACTGTCTCCATTTTAAAGGGACTTTGTTAGTTCAATGTTTACCCAGAGTAAAATCCATTTTTCGTCATCCATTTTGACTTTGATAAATCGCTGTTTTCATCACTGTCCGATAATGAAATCATCTGCGACAAAAACTTCTTTCCATATGTATGATAAAATTTATCGTCCTTATGTCAGCTGAAATTACCTTCTGCAAGTCTTCTCTGAGTTTTGACAATTGTTGAGCAGTAGATGATTTCTTCTGGCAGGAATAGTTAAATGTGCGCGTTTCGGTTGAGCAGGTGTATGAAGCTTCATAGCTGTAATTTCTCCTTGCATTCAACTTAATAAAATTTGGTTGACGTAACTTTCTGCTAGCCAACAGCGCCATTTGCCAGTCATTGCGATATTGATTGGATTGTCTTTCAATTTTTTGACTTTTACATACTTCTTTTCCTTTCATATAATTCAAATGTTCAAGTTGATTTTCGTATTCTAATTGGGACAATCTAGTTTGCGCAAGATTTGTTCCCCACAAGAACGAATCCAAATATGTTTCTGAGGTAGCATAGTTTGAGGATAAAAGTGCAAGGGTCATATTTCGTGATGGGAAAGGGGCGCATTTTCCATTATATGTAACAAGCTTGTTAATAGAATTCTACCTGATTAAGAATATCTAAACACTTGAAACAATCTAATTCAATCCCTTTCAAAAGATACGTATTTTTAGAATCCATTATCTCTCTAATATTAGGTTGAATTTTAATGTTTTTCATCTCAGCAGTAAGAGGGTAGTCACTCCTACTGCAATATTTTCGAGAGGTTTCCAGAATTTTAATATTTTTGTTATTCTCACTATATTCAGAAAGATTGTACTGTTCCAATCCTTTCAGTAACATCCGAATGTTCCCATTTTCCCTTCCTTCAAACAGGAAAATTCTGTTATTTTCATCAAAAACTTGATAAGTGAGTAACAGGTCTGTTTGCTGCACCTGTTCAACAGATAGTGTATGCAACTTCAAACTTAGATTAGCTTCTTCCAAATTGGATGATTTCAAGTTAAGCTCATTTGCATTTATCTCTGTATGTAGAGCAACAATTTTTTCTGCAGCTTTAATATCATGCGATCTAATATCAGGTAACTTGTTACGGGAGGACAATAACCACATATTCAAATTGAATTATGTTTTGTTCTTCAATACGAGGTAAAGGAAATTTTAATTGACAGGAAATTGACAGTTCAGCTGATGACCCCAACCAATTTCCTTGTTGAATGGAATTAGAGTGGTAGATTGTGGCAGAAGGTAATACTGATGTTGTCAATTGTAATTCCTGGCATCCCTCTAGCAAGTTAGACAGATCTAAAGTTAAAATTCATTAACCAAATTTCGAACATCCAAACGGAGACTTTGGATTCAAATCTGTTTGAATTCGCCCTGACTCTAAAAATTCTAAAATTAGCTTGGTAATACTTTCTAATTCATTTTCAGAATCTCGAACTGTACGGAAATCTCGATCATGCACCTATTGTTAGATAAGTAGCACTTCTATCTCAAATAATTCGTTCCGAATATAGTCAACCAGTGAGGAAGATGGAATTAATCCAAGTAGAACAATATGCTTTGAATTGAATTCAATCACTCTTCGATGCGAATCCTCATTAATAGCGAAATGGTAGAAGCTGTCTGAACCGAACCGAAATTTGGTATACCTTTGATTAAAGTCACTAATACACAGGCATGCAATTTTCTTCCAAGATTGAATATGAAACTGGGAAATTAGGCATAGCGTTGGTTGATTCAATTGTTATAACCATCGGGTTTAAGCTAGTTCAATATAAAAATACATTTTTGATTGCTCCTCTGAAAGAAGTGGTGAGTCTAACTTAATGCTTACCGTCAAAGATGGCAAAAACTCAAATTTTTTTGGAAAACTAACTGTTAATTAACTATTGCCTTTTGATAATTTCTAATTCGTCGAAAAATAGCATTCCCAGATCTACTTTTGTTTTTTCAATTTGTACATGAATATTTTCTCCTTTTTTTCTCTCTATTAGGATATTATCTTGTAGCTTTTCTACAGGAAAGTCGTTATTTTTTTGACTGGTACTACTTTGAAAGATTTTCTCCCAATTAGATTTTGTTTTTCCAGATGGTGGTGTGCTACTCCAAGTTATTCTCGAATCACACTCATCTACTATAGGCAAATGTTCCTTTATCGATTTTTTCTTTGAAAGTCCATCACTTTGACCAGAGTTTATTTTCTTGTCAACTTTAGCGGATGGTCTCACATCGTGCTTTGATGTTTTCCTTTTATCTTGTTTCTCCATTTGCCGGGCATCTTGTTTCTTTTTGTCTATTTTAGCAGATTGCAGTATTTTTTGAGGGTGAACATGGTGGTGTGGACTTGGTGGAGTTTTTGGTCTAACAGCGTCCATAAGATTGGAGAAGGAAGATGATCTTGATTGAATCATCCCACTTTTTATTAATGCTGGGTCAATGTGCTTTTCTGGATGATTATAGTGATGTGGGTGTGGTGATACTCTTCCAGCACTTGATAATGCTGAAGATCTCCTAGATAGCACTGGAGACGCTGATCCAGGACGTTTCTTACTGCTTGCTGCCTCTGTGGAGAATTTCTTTTCATCAAATGAGCTAGTTCGTGGTAAAGTTGCCCCGCCTTGAAGGTAAGCTTCCAGTAAATCAATGTTTGTATCTGTTTTGGGGGATTTCATACTTCTGGAAGTACTTGCATTACCTTTTTGGATTGTCGTTCCAATTGTTTTCTTTTTCATTTGTATTTGGAGTTTATTGGTTAGTCCAGTGTTTGCAAGCGACATTTTGAGGTTTTTCTTTTCTTGTTTTTTACCACTATCACCAGTAGATTGTGCTGTATCTTTGGAGTTATTTGCTTCTTGTATTTTATTTTTGATGATCACTTTTCGCTTGATATCTTTCAATATTGAAGACACCTCCCAAATGATAAATTCTGATGGTTTTTGATACAGGTTCATTAATAGTTCCTAAATTTAAATTTTGTGTACTGCATTGACATGTACATCGTGAGTAATTGTCCAAATTGCTTCGCCTGGTGTCAAAATATCCGTCTTCCCTTCTATATTTCCAGCTATAGTATAGGTAATATAGTATTTTTTTTGACTATCATTTGCATGGTGTGGGGTGTTATGTTCACCTTTTGCTAGATCCAGCAGGTGATATTCAAAGCTGATTGTAAGACGAATGTGATTGTCAGGCAAGGATAAGCTGTGCCATTGAGTAATGTAATTGTCAGTTAGAGGTGCAGGTATTTTATTGATGATTGTCATATCTTTTAAAAAAAAGACAGCTGACGTATAACAATGCAAAATATATATCTTGAAAATATTAACATAGATGTATTTAGTTTGTTATTAGCTATTAGGTATTAGCATCATGCCTATACTAATTGCAGTGATTCATGGTATGTATTACATAGATTGGATCGGACTATCAAGTAGATCAGATTTTTAGCAATCCAGTGATATTAAATCTTGTTTTTCAAAATGGAATTTAATGGGAAAAACTCATCTTGACCACAAGTCCCTCAGAAAAAAATGGAAATTGAAAGGAATGCAGCGACTGGCTTGGTTCTGCCAGATGTGCGAGAAGCAATGCAGAGGTAAATGACTATTCACCTTTGACGAACATGGATTCAAGAGTCATTGCAGTTCAGAAAGTCACCAGCGACAAATGGCTCTGTTTGCAGAGAATAAAGAATTATTTCTGGAAAAACATTCGACGGATTTCCACAATAGTTTCATGCAGATGCTTGGCTCGAGATACAAGAACGGAATGCATTCTGCAAAGGCGATTTACGAAGATTTCATTTCTGACCCTTTTCATGTACATTTAAACTCTACTCGCTGGACATCCTTCACCGCATATGTGAAATATTTAGGAAAGGAAGGGTTTGCAAAGGTAGAAGAGACCGATGGGGGATGGATGATCCAATATATCGATCGAACAGGAATTTTGGATAAACAGAAATCTGCGCAAAAGAAAGGTAATGAATGTTAACAACAGCAATAGTCGAAAAGACTGATGAGGAGCGAGAGCGTATCTTGATCCAAGAACAGCTGAACGCCGCCAAGAAGCCAGATGAGCCAAAGCAAGTACGCTGAATTTCACATAGGTATTTACAGAGCTTAAGAGGGAAGACGATAAACCAATCAAACTGGCTCTCAAACCCATGCAGCCAAAGCTCATCAAGCCAAAGAAGCTAAGTTCTCTGTTGAAAAAATAAATTACTTTTTAAAATCTAATGGCGCGAGTGCAATTGTATTACTCGTCAGTTCCAGGATCACTCAAATTAAGACAGGATCAAACCAGGATTGAAAGTATCTGATTACTGATTAGATTTACTCTCGGCGCTCAAAGTTGAATATGAGTTGTTGGACGTCGCGGCAAAGTAAGTTAATGCTTACAGTAGTGAAGAAGCAAAGAACTTTATGCAGCAGGCATCCGGCAAGAAGATGCTTCCTCAAATATTTGTGGATGGAAAGTTTAAAGGGTTCCGAGAAGAGATTGGTATATTACAATTAACTGAAAGACGAAGCAAACGAAAATGGCGAAGCTATGGCTTGGTTGGGGCTATAAATATTATTCATTAAGCTAGTATTAATCATGATTACTAAATCATTCAATACTTCATAGTTGATTTTTTTCGACATTTGCGGTTTGGAATCAACGAGTTTCTTTGCTGATTCTAAAGCAGTTTTCCCTTTTAATGAGTCTGGATCTTTTTTCACTCTCTGCGGTTAGTTAGTTGTACCTTTCTCTGCTCAGTCTTTCTTGGTTTTGGCCCTTCTTGCTCCTTTTTAACAATCCAGTCTTGATTTTCTGCAGTCCACAGCTCTCTTTTAAATTCCATTTCATCATCAGACATTGCGAGAGCATTTTCTACTTCGGGATCATCATCCAAGTCAGATAAGCTTTCTTCCATTGGTTGGAAATTGAAATTAGTGAAATTCGAGCTTTCAATGTACTGTGTAGTTTCTTGCAATAGCTCATCAACATCTTCCAAATCTTCCAATTCTTCTTTATGTTAGTTTAGAGTACCTTCTTGCTTTCCGTGTTTTCTTTTTTGATTTCTAAAAGAAGGGGGATCTGCGGATTGTTCCAACATGATCGACTCAAAGTTCGTCTTTGATAATTTACCAGAATCTGTCTGTTGGAATTCTTTCAGTCTCTTTCGTAGAGTGCCTTCACATATTTTTACTACCAACACAATTTCCCTCGGAGTTCGAACATATCCGTTCATTCTAGCTGCAATGAATAGGGCTTAATTAGAGTTATCTACCTGCAGCGCATATCCCAGAAGGTCTTCTTCCGGTAGTCATCCAATCTCTACTCATACGTTGAGCCACCCTGTTCGCATCATTACACACTTTTTTGGTATCTTCCCCAAAATCCAGCTTATCGGTAAATCTGGCCATGTATAGGGACGGATCTACCAATGGCATAGTAGAATTCCCACGATCTCCAAGAAAGATGTTTCTTAACTGCAAGAACACAGTTCCAATTTGATATACATTCGTAGAAAAGGCATCTGCAAAATCAATCATCATGTGCGATGTTTTTTCCATTCTGCAAGTAATATAACAGCATGCTGCCACTACGCAGTTTGATTTTCTTCCTTTTGTGTATCTCGCAGTAAGTCTAATTTAGAGCAAAATGTACGCAACGTCGAATACTCTCTTTGCTTTTTCTATTAGGTTGGGCCCCATGTTGATCCCTTGCATGTTGCCTGCTCTTTCTATCGCTGCATGTCCCTTTTCTCTGGTAACTTCAGAGGATTCTTGATTATTTCTAATTCCGCTGTTTCCATTAAATGGGTTTTTGGATTTTGCTCTTGCTTCCTGTTAGTACTAGCTAACCTTGACCAGCTTTGACATTAAAACCATCCGCAATTGCAGCTCCTTTGCTGGTTTCTGAGAATCCTACTTCTGTCACCATCGCATCCTGTTCCAATACATGTCCACATTGAATGCAGACCAAGTGTCCCATAGTGTTGTCATATTCAGTCTCTGTAGAGTCACAAGTTGGACACTTCATTTTTTTTCAAACTTTTTAAAAGCTTCAATGCGAATGGGGGGTTTCAATAATAGTTTATCCATCGTGTAAAAGTAGAAAGATAGTTTATCCATCGTGTAGCAAATCTTATTAGAATAGTTTATCCACTGAGAATAATAGCGATATGTGGGAAAGATATGGTCATGGAAATATCAGTTAGCTCTCTCTAAGGGTATTAACCCTAACACTCTCTTTCAAGGGTATTAATTCTACCTGTCTCTTTCAAGGATCCCTTTTTGTGTCAACTCACTAGGAATCAAAAAAAATTTCCGCATAAATTGCACACAGATTTCCCGTCGGACATTTAAACCCAACGTCTGGACAATTTCTTTACTAATCTGTTTCTAATCTAAAAATGTTTGTGTACAAGCGAGGTCCTTTTTGTTTAATTTAGATGGTAGAAAGGAAAGAGTTGCGTTTGACAAAATCACATCAAGAATCAACAAATTATCCTATGGGTTGGATAACAGGTTTGTAGATCCTGCCCTCATTGCTCAGAAAGTGGTTCAAGGTGTCTACCAGGGTGTAACTACCGTTGAATTGGATAACCTGGCTGCCGAGACCTCAGCTTACTTGACCGTAATAATTGTTTAATGGTAGACCAAGCACCCTGACTATGCGATCCTTGCTGCCAGAATTGCCATTTCGAACTTGCACAAGGAAACTGAAAAGCAATTCAGCAAAGTAGTTGAAGACTTGTATGCTTACCATCACCCAAAGTCTGGAAGACATGCGCCAATGATTTCTGAAGCTACTTTGAAAGTCGTCCGAGAAAACGCGGAATTATTGAACTCTACTATTATCTATGATAGGGACTTTAACTATAATTACTTTGGTTTCAAAACTTTGGAGAGATCTTATCTCCTGAAGATCAACGGAAAAGTTGCTGAAAGACCGCAGCATATGCTTATGAGAGTGTCTGTTGGAATTCATGGAGAAGATGTTGAATCCGCGATTGAAACTTACCACTTGCTTTCTGAAAAATACTTTACCCATGCCTCCCCAACATTGTTCAATTCTGGCACTCCTCGTCCACAATTATCTTCCTGTTTCTTGCTGACTATGACTGAAGACTCTATTGAAGGAATTTATGATACTCTTTCACGCTGTGCTTTGATCTCTAAATCTGCTGGAGGTATTGGATTGAATATTCACAAGATCAGAGCATCTGGCTCTTACATTGCTGGAACAAATGGTGTTTCCAACGGCCTTGTTCCTATGTTGCGTGTCTTTAACAATACTGCTAGATATGTTGATCAAGGAGGTAACAAAAGACCTGGTGCATTTGCTATCTATTTAGAACCTTGGCATGCAGATATCTTTGCCTTCTTGGACTTGAAGAAGAATACAGGCAAGGAAGAAAACAGAGCCCGTGATTTGTTCTATGCTCTTTGGATCCCAGACTTGTTTATGAAGAGAGTAGAAGAAAATGGCGATTGGAGCCTATTCTGCCCAGCTGAAGCGCCTGGACTTGATGATTGCTGGGGTGAAAAGTTTGAACAGCTTTATAGTGAATACGAAGCTAAAGGTCTAGCCAGAAAAGTGGTAAAGGCTCAAAAACTCTGGTATGCTATCTTGGAAGCTCAAACAGAAACTGGTACTCCGTATATGCTCTACAAAGATGCTTGCAATAGAAAGTCAAACCAACAAAACTTGGGTACCATCAAATGTAGTAACTTGTGCACTGAAATTGTTGAATATACATCTCCTGATGAAGTTGCCGTCTGTAATCTTGCTTCTTTAGCTCTCCCAACTTATGTAAAATCAGATGATAATGGAAAGCCTTACTTTGATTTCCAAAAATTGGTCGAGGTGATTTAGTCGTTAATTGTAGGTCACCAAAGTTGTTACAAAGAATCTCAACAAAATTATTGATATTAATTACTACCCAATTCCTCAAGCAAGAAACTCTAATATGAGACACAGACCAGTTGGCTTGGGAGTGCAAGGTTTAGCTGATACTTTTATCAAAATGCGTATGCCATTTGATTCTCCAGAGGCACAACAATTGAACAAGGAAATCTTTGAAGCTATCTATTTTGGTGCCTTGGACTCTTCTTGTGAAATTGCTCAAGTCACTGGGCCTTACTCTACTTATGAAGGTTCTCCAATGTCCAAAGGCTTGATTCAACCTGATTTGTGGGGAGTTGAAGTTTCCAAGAAATGGGATTGGCCTGGACTTCGTGAACGTATCGCAAAGCATGGTGTTGCAAATTCCTTACTAGTTGCTCCTATGCCAACAGCATCTACTTCACAAATTTTGGGCAACAATGAATGCTTTGAGCCATACACCTCCAACATTTATACCAGAAGAGTATTGGCTGGAGAATTCCAAATTGTCAACCCACATCTTCTTAAAGATCTAACGGAACTTGGCTTGTGGAACGAATCAATGAAAAACAGAATTATTGCAGAAAACGGATCTATTCAAAATATTAGCGGTATTCCCAGCGAAATGAAAGCAATCTACAAAACCGTTTGGGAAATTTCACAAAAAGTCATTATCGACATGGCTGCCGATAGAGGAGCATTTATTGGTAATTGGAACTAATTCTAGATCAATCTCAATCATTGAACATCCATTTGGCAGATCCTAATTATGGTAAATTGACCTCTATGCACTTTTATGGATGGAAGAAGGGATTAAAGACTGGTATGTATTACTTGCGTTCCAGACCAGCTGCAGATGCCATCAAGTTTACAGTAGACAAGACTGCATTAAAGAATGATGCTGACGAAGAGTTGGAAATGACTCAAGAAAACCTTGCGGCAATGACATGCTCTATAGATAACAGAGATGCTTGCATGAGCTGTTCCGGTTAATTTCAAGTAAATAAAGACTTTATTTGTTTCTTAGTTTTTAGCATCAAATGCTGCTATTCCAGTAATACCTCTTCCGATAATCAAAGCGTGGACATCATGAGTTCCTTCGTAAGTATTTACCTATGATTATACAATGCTTACTGCCTCCAAGTTCATAGAGTGAGTGATGATACGGTATTCATCAGAAATACCGTTTCCGCCCAACATGTCTCTGCATTCACGAGCAATTGCAAGGGCTTTTCCACAGTTATTTCTCTTGATAATTGAAACCATTTCAGGAGCAATTCTTCCTTCATCCTTCAAACGGCCGACTTGCAAAGCAGCATGCAAGCCTAAAGAAATCTAGTTTAACTATAAATTACCTCAGTAACAGCATCGGCCAATTTCTTTTGAACCAATTGGAATCTAGCTAATGGCACGCCAAATTGCTTTCTGTTCAAGACGTATTCTCTAGCTTGAGCAACACAGGCTTCTGCAGCTCCCATACTTCCCCAAGCAATACCGTATCTGGCATTGTTTAAGCACCCAAATGGACCTTTTAATCCAGAGACATTTGGCAGTAATTGATCCTTGTGTACTCGCACATCTTGCATCATAATCATACCAGTACATGAGGCTCTAAGAGAAAACTTTCCATGAATGGTAGGGGTTTCAATACCTTCCATTCCTCTTTCCAATACAAATCCTCTGATTTGACCATCTTCAGTCTTTGCCCAGACAACAAATACATCAGCAACAGGAGCATTAGAAATCCAGGTTTTGCTTCCATTGAGAATGTAATAATCTCCATCTTTGACGGCCTTTGTTTCCATTCCAGCAGGATCAGAGCCGTGGTTAGGTTCGGTTAAACCAAAAGCGCCGATTAATTTCCCTTTAGCTAATCCAGGCAAGTACTTTTGTCTTTGATCTTCGGTTCCGTAGGCATGGATAGGATGCATGACTAGAGAGGATTGCACACTCATGGCACTTCTGTAACCAGAGTCCACTCTTTCTACTTCACGAGCGATTAACCCGTAAGCTACAGATGATACACCTATATCAAGAATAATTACCAGGACAACCGTAGCCATCAATAGTAGCTCCAAGCATGCCTAGTTCACCCAACTCTTGCATGATTTCCTTGTGAAAGACTAGATTAATCCCAACCTACTTTCTTTTCTGTTTGCTTCAATTACTCTTGGTTGCAGTTTCGATTGGCAGTATTGATGAGCTGCATCTCTGATGGAAATTTCCTCTTCGGTCAAGCGGGACTCTAAATCCAATGGATCAGCCCAGTTGAATTTGACGAATTTGGTTGGTTTAGCTGTACTAAAGAATCTCTTCATTTTTTTGTGAAAAATTATTAGGGCGTGTGACTGACTTACTGCCAAAACCTGGCCGCAACACCAGAATTGAAATCATTGAATTCTACCCACTAATAATCAAACTGGCTGGCTTTAAAGTGTATTAATAAGCGAGGGTTGGAATTGGGATTTCCGAGTTGAAATTGCAATTAGGTACTGCTTTTTATTGACATTATTGCGGTAGGCTTATCGCACCTTTGGAGAATGAGCGCCGCAAATAATTTATACTGTTAAAAGTCTCCAAATATATCGTCAATTTCAGACCGCTTCCCGAAAAAGTCTAGAGCAGGATCCATCTTTTTGGTTTCCTTCTTTCGTTTCTTGGTTTTTGGTTTTGAGGTGAGTTTATCTTGAAGATTCGTTTCCATCGATTCACTGGGTTTGGTAGTCTTTGGATATTCATTGCCTGGACTAGCCACTGAATGTTCATTCTTTACTGGATGGTCAGCAGTTTGTTTTGGATACTCTTGAATTGGTTTAATTATATCGGGATATTGTTCTATTGGTTTAATTATATCGGGATATTGTTCTATTGGTTTAATTATATCGGGATATTGTTCTATTACTGTGGAATCTTTAAATGATATTGGCATATGAATATTGCAGAGATATTCCTTGTCAATCATTTCTTTGGAATAATACATTAATCTACTACAGATTGACATCATTGATAGTGTAAACGGCATAAAGTAAGTCTGCTTACATAATAATCGTAGCCAGGCATAGGCTTGCATTAGGATCTTGATTCCAAGTAGTAGTAGTTCATCCTTTGGATCCAATAAATACTTTTTGTATATTCGGTGTACATGCTCTAGTTTCCGGTACTGAATAAAGTGCTTGAATTGGTTCTTGTTCTTGTACAAGAGACGAGAGAATAACTTGAATTCCTGATTCAAATTCATTTTTTTTCCAAAAAGATTTACTAGTACTTGCAGGTTTATCGGCTCAAGGCATAAAGATTTTAAATCCGTTATCCCAACTATTCTAAAATACGATAATTAAATTTAATTTCATTTTCATTTCACTTTTAAAAAAATTTTTAATCATGGAGGATTTCGAAAGAGAAATAAATTCACTAGGAGAAAAGATCCCAGTATCCGTATCTAAAATTACAAACCTAACTAAAATCGCACACAAGAACGTAATCATAATTTAATGCAGCCTCCCGTGGAAATAACTAATTTAATTGAAAAATTCATCAAGAGGTGTCCTCCCCCAGTGAAGCTGGGAGTAGTGTATCTCATTGATTCCATATTCAAGAGCAAAAAGACAGAGTATCCTAAGATAATAGGACCTCGCTTGTTAGACTGGTTCAATATCCTGTCTCAAGCCCCCGATAACGATAAAGTAAATGATTTAATAACAAGGAAAAAATGAAGAGAGTTTTAAATTTATGGATGCAGAATGAACTACTGGCAAGTATAGACTTGAAGAAGCTGCTCGAGTGTTTCAAGTAATCTCTATTAATCTAGCCCTAAACCTGTTGAAAAAATAAAGGAAAGTGTTTCTGCTCCTCTGTTGCAGCAACAGCCACTTGCAGGTTCACCTTTGAGTACCGCGGGTATCGGCTTGTTTGGGAAATCTGAAGAAGTAGGGTTAGGCGGCCAATCCCTCCTTAGTCTTTCTGGATTGAGCAGTTTATTATCTTCTGTAAAGCCAAATTCACTGGGATTGGGCAATATGTCTAATGAAACTATTGGCTTGTCTAATTTGATTGGAATGCTTGGTGGTAAAGAGCCACCTAAATTAATTGATCCTCGTAAAGAATCTGATAATAGGCCTGAAAGGCAAGACTCTAGAGATCGTCCGTATGATAAAGAGCGATATGAAAAGGATAGATATGGCAAGCAAGATGGGTATGAACGAAATCAAGATCCTAGAAGAAATGATAGACAAAGCTACAATGATAGGAATGATAGGCAAGGGTATAATGACAGGAATGATAGGCAAGGGTATAATGACA
>JADGKB010000050.1:0-100531 GCA_027604185.1 Boothiomyces macroporosus
TGTGAGCCAATTTCTAGGTTCAACTAGATTGGTCGACTCATTAAAACAGATAATTTCAACTTGATCGCACTCATTGTATGAAATACACGCCATTTATCTGAATTTAGGGTTCAAGAATAATGGGTGATACTGTTACCTTAGAGACCAATTCATCCACCACAAAAAGAATTACGAGATGCACAACTAATGCACTGATCTTGACGTCAAAGTTAGATTATGTGCAAATGCAAGATTGTAATTGCACAGTTGATTCCCTCCTTATGGAATGTTTCTGGATAATTTTAAAGCAGACAAAAGCAATGACACCGCCAACATTTATAAAATTCAACGCTTCCGTAACATTTGCAAATAATTCACCTCATAAGCTCTATTTTCTTGGAATGATACAACTTTATTTTCAACTATTGACGGACATTGTCCAAGCTATATTCTTTCTTGGCCTGCCAACTGCTTGAGAATCTACACGTCCATCTGAAATTAGTAACTCTACAATTTCATCATGACCGTTTTCTTTTGCTTTGATCAGTGCCTCATTGTTATTTGCAGATGGGTCGACAAACGGTAGCAATAGCTTTACTATCTCAATGTGACCGTATTGTGCAGCTAGCTGGATTGCATAATTATCCTTGTCTGCCGGATTTACCCTCTTGTCATTTAACAACAATTGCACAATATTCAAGTGACCATTCTTGGCAGCATACCTAATTGCGGCATTTTGGTCTGCTGAAGGATCAGTGTTTTTCGTAAAAAGATATTCAACTACATGAAAATGCCCATTCATTGAAGCATAGATCAATGGGTAATTGTCATTCTCTGCTGGGTCTGAATTACATTGTTCTATCAACAACTTTGCAATTTCCAAATGACCGTGTTCACATGCTAATTGAATGGCATAGTTGCTTGCAGAAAAGTCTGGTTTGAATGGAACGAGCTTTTGAATCAACGAATAATGTCCTTTAGAAGCAGCTGCAGTAATCAAGCTCGTTACATCTAGCGAATCAATTACTCGAGTATCTTTTAATAAAACATCAACAATCTCCAAATGATCGTGTTCCAATGCCCTATGGATGGCATTGTTGTTTTCTGCTGATGGGTCAACATTTGGGGATTGCAGCAAAAGTTCAACTATTTCTAAATGACCATTCTTGCTGGCAAACCTTAATGGTTTGTTCCTCTGAGTTGAGCTATCTACTCTGCTATCTGCCAGCAAGAGCTTTACTGTTTCTAAATGCCCATTTTCTGAGGCAAACACGATAGCATAGTTTTCTCCATCACTGGGGTCTACATTTGGATACTGTAATAAATGCTTCACAACTTTGTCATGGCCGTTTTTGCACGCATATACAACTGAATAATTGCTGTTGACTGTTGGATCCACCCTCGGATCCCTCAGCAGCCTTTTCACCACTTCCAAATGCCCAAATTCACTAGCTCTGCATATTGCATGCTGATTTCTGACAAACAAAGGAATATCAGTCGAATCTAATGTATACTCTACTGATTTCAAGTATCCATACGCACACCAGCCAAGAAGTAGCTTTGGTGTTATTGAAATTAGCGGGATTCTTTGAATTAATCGATAATTGAATTCTTCAGTGGTTCGCTGCTCCAAGAGTTTCAATATCGTATCCACAGCAAGTTTATCGAGATTCACTCTCTCCAGTTCTGCAATTAAACCAAATTGAACCAACGCTTTAACTATTGTATTAATATTACTGACATAGTCATAGTTCAAATGCATGAATTGTGAATAGTCCTGTTTAGACCCTGCTGAATCAAAATACACCTTTGGCAGTAGCGTTGGAATGGCAGAAAGATTTGATTTCATAGCAAACCAAAGTTGGTGGTACTCTGTCAGGAGCAGGTATTGTGAGATTTCAAACAGCTCGTTTTGCAGCCTGATCATTTTGGGAAAACTATTTTTGACTCTGATGACGGGTTTGAACAAAGAAGAGAATATAGAAACCAAGAAGACTATATTATTAAACTTTTGTTCTTGTCAAAAGCTCATTGTTTGAAACGTCATACAATTTCTCGAGTGTTATTGATACAAAATGATGAAAAAGGAATACGGATACAAGCCATCAAAAATAGAGTATGGCAGGCATTCAAAAGTTGCAGGAACAAAAAAAAATAATCTGTTGTCTGCATTAGAGCAGAAATTAGCGGAAAGGTAAAGGCTGCTAATCCAGCGAAGCAACTTCATTGAAATTCGAAGGAATCGCCTACAACATTCATTCAATCATCAATAAAACAATAAAAACTAGGTATGGAAATAGGGTACCGAAAGAGTTGCGTGATATATTGAAAACACCCCAGTTTGAAGATTTCTTGAAAAAAGGACTGCATTACTGCAAGTAATAGTTACTAACCTAGGGCTTTTATAAGAGAAAAGCTCGTCAAAGTACAAGATAGATGCTCCAAGCCATATTTGGAAGTTCCAACTGCCATCTGCCAACAGATTGCTGAATTGAACAAGACAGAGTACCAAACAACGGAAAAGCTTTCCCCAGAAGACGCCAAAGCCGAAACCGCTAGCACATTTCATTCATTTTCCGAAGCCTACGCAAGTTTTTAAATTAATCTAGTGCTTCTTGTTATTGTCAAATAGCAGACTTGCCAAGACTCAAATCAAAGAAAGGGCTAATTTTGAGTGCATTTACACTATCACTATCGACTTTATTTTGTATTTGCTTAATAGCTATGGCTTGTCGTTTTTGATTATACATGAATTGGAAAGAGTATTTAGGTCAGACATGTTCAAACCATCCAACGAGATATTGTTCAAAGACCCGCTGCATTTGGTTTCATTTAAATTCTTTAAATCGCTTGAAGAGCCGGAACCCGCTCAATCAGATATTCTGCCTAAAGGATGGGACGGGTTTATGCCAAATATTGATCGAATATCATTGACTTCCAAAGTTGGGAAATGGGGAGGCTTTTCTGTGAATAAAGCCTCACAAGCAAGTTTGAAAAAGAGTGAAATGGTCCCAAGTTTACAAAGTTCAAGGAAAAGAGAGTATCTTTTGCTAATGTAGGAATATATCTTTAAACACAGTTCGCATGTTAAGATCACCTTTAGCGGATAAAGCATTACCACCCGTTCAAAGATTCTTGTTTGTGCAGAACAAGGCAAGTGCTATAAGCGGAGTAGTTGGGTAATTTAACGCGTTTTTTAAATATAATGATAGTTTGATTCCAGTTTTCCAAAACAAAGATTCAGGAATGGTATTATATTAAAATAGTATGATTAACCAAATTGCTTTAGGTTGGAACGAATTTGCTGTGCAGTTTCTGGCGGTGCTGTTTGGAGTAGAGTTTCAATCAGTGCTTCCAATTCATATACTTGCGTTTTCAAAGATCTATGTCAACGAAACTTACCTGTTGTGTACTATCAACGATGCATTTTGAGCGTGCTGCTCAGTGAATTGGGCCTTCAAATGATCAACATTTGTTCGTTCACCAACATTTGCTTTGATGTGATTGTCTAAATCTCTCGTTAGTCTATCTCTTTCTTTCAGGAGCTTTGCATTCTGTTCTTCTAGTCTTGCAATTCGATTTTGCAACGAAATAATCAACTCATTCGTAGCTTCAGTCTGCAATTCGGTATCTTCAGGTTTTGGTTCTTCCAACGGTGGTGATTTTCTGGGGGATGTGGGTCTCTTGGATCCAGAGTTTGGTCTGTTTGAAAATGAATTTGGCCGTTGTAAATTTGCGGAGGAGGGTCTCAAGTTGTTTCCAACAGATGTTCTTGGCTCTTGTTTAAAGGACTTTTCATTCTATGTCAACTATTATTTACTTTGAAACTGTCATCTTTTACTAATGGGGTATTTTCGGCTGTTTGCCAATGTGAAAGGGCAGACTTAGGCCTTGATTGCTTCTTTTCTGGTGTCTCAAATGATTCCGTTTGTTGATGTGATCTTGGTGACTGTGCTCTCTTTTGGGTTTCTAGCTGGGAAGCTTCTTTGATTGATTTATCCTTCTTTGAGATTGTTTTATCTGTGCGGTCCAATTGCAATTGCTCTGGCTTTTTTTCATTCGGATTCGCTGGAGGACGCAAAGTCACTGAAGTTGATTTCTTTTCACTGGTTGAGAGTTTTGAATTCTTTTCGCTGGTTGTTTCGTACTTGCGGGGACGACTATCTCGGTATTTGTTTTTGTCTTGCAAGCTATTCATTACGTTCCTCGACGTGGGTCTCGAACTACCTGCCATTGCAGACATTGTTGATTTCCGGGATATATATGCAGACGTCGGTTTAGAAAGAGTTTTTGGAGCACTAAGCCTATCTACTACAGAGGATTTCTTTTTAGGCTCACCATCCAAATAGATTTTGATAGTCTTTTCCAGCGCATTTTTTGTATTCAGTTTCTTTTCTACTACTGAATTTGGTTTTGACATTTAATTTTAAAAAGATCCTTACGTCAACTGGCAATTTCGATAAATTCACAACAATGGCAAATGTATAGTATCACCAACATTCTGGAATAGTAAGGCGATATTGTATTTTATTACTTGCTATAGTTTACAGTCCATAAATATTAACTGCTCCAGTTGTCGATGGCCGTTTCGAAGAGCCGCTATTAACTGAATGACTGCCAGTATCTGAAAGTAAACTTGAATGCGGCGTCGTATGAAATATATTACGCGGGAATGCCGTAATTGGACGCTTAATGTTGCTGTCTGGCTTTACCTGCATGACATGGCTGTACTTTCGCATAGATCCAGCAGTCATTACTCTGGCATTGGATAAAGCAATTTTAGCCGATGTCTGTCGCTTCTCGGCTATATATGTTGTTTTTGGGCGATTTTGCTTGCTTGAATGTCCGTATTTGTTTAAGCCATTTGCCAGCCGGAAATCTTTAGTTGAATTTCGTACAGAGCTCGTTATGCGTGAATTTCTAGAGTAGCAGTCATCAAGCGAACCCTCACTGTCCATAGAAAGTGGTTCAAAGTTTTCTCTGTTTCTTTCTTTCCAATAATAATCATAATTTAGATTTGCATCCATAGCTAACGCAAGGTGACGCTGCTTGCCGTCAAAATCATGGGAATCTGGCGGGAAAAATTTGCCAGCAAGATGCTCCAAGTAACTGTCGGTGCGATTGATGGCTCTAATAGAAAACTGGTGAGTATTTTGGTAAAGCCACTCTGCAACTTGACTTTGTTTCGAACGATTTTGCTTTTCTTTTTCCAATTCAAGCTCTCTAGCAATTCTCTATCATCAATAACTCGAGTTACCACCAATATTTGATTGGATGAAAAGTGATTTTTCCCTTTTACAATTCCCAATTCAATCATACCTCGCTTCAGAGCTTCTTTATCCGCAATCCCAAAAGTAGCGAGGCCTTCAATTGCTAGTTTGACGACATTTTTATCGCTGTCGTTTAATGCACAGATCAAGAGTGACAATACATTGTCATGCTGCACTCCAATCTCACCCAGACTACTGATGACATGCCTTCGAATCTACTTTAGTGAAAAATTACCACTGCGTCGTCATTTTGGTACTTGTCTATGAATGGCGCCAGAAACATGTCAAAAGTAACTTCTGGTTTCAAATCATACTTGAACATTTTGTGTAATGCTATAATTGCTTTGGAAGCAATGGAAGTCTCTTCTGCGTTAGCTTTTTGCAAGAATCCAGTCAGTGTATTCGAGATTTTGCTGATAGTGATTGGCAATGATTAATATTAAACTACCTGTGTTAGTGTAGTGTTCATTCGTTCAAATGCTTTCAGAATCGGATCAGCCAGTCGGCTTTGCGGAGATGGCTTTTCATGCTTGCCGTGTTTCGCTTTGGGCAGCAGATTCACAATCATTTCTGTTGTATGAATCGTTTCCTTTGGCAGCCTTTGCTTTGTAGGAGCAATTGAAATGACCGGTTGGATTGGAGATGCAGGAGATACAGCAACAGCCTCCACAATCTTCTCTGGTGGCATTTTGAGGGATTCGATGCTTGCGTTTTTCATCATTGTTATTGGATTATTGCTTGACACCACAGGAATATCAGGCTCTTCTTCAGGAATTGTGCTAATAATTCTTCTTTCAGTCAAGCCATGAGTTTTCAGCAACTTTTTTGTTACTTCTTCTCCTGCACTGGATTTTACGGGAATTGGTCTTTTTTGAACCTTGACAACTTTTGTTGGCACTAGCTCGATATCTTCAGAATCTTCAACTCCACTCTTTTTCTTGTGTTTTCCTTTGCTCACTTTTTTTGACTTTGAAGACTTGGGTCTCTTTTTCAACGTCTTGGCTCTTTTCCTTTTCGCTTTATGTTCTGGCACAGATTCGCTCTCGGTAACCGTTTCTTCTTCCTTTGGCTGTTCGATTTCTGCTATCTTTGGTTCTGATTTAACTCGCGGAATTATTTCAACTACTGGTTCTGGCTCTTTTACGGGTGGTTCTGGCAGCTTTTCAGGCAGTAATAGCGCAACACTTGGTGGTTTTGTGATTTCTGGTAATGGTTCGGGCGAAGTTTCCAAATCTAAATACTTTGTTTCGAAATCCTCCAGTTCGTCAACCTCGATAACTTCCTTTTTTGAAGCCCTTCCTCTGAATTTTTGAAAAATACTTTCTTCATCGTCAGGGTTATCGATTAATGAAGCCCTTTGATAGAGATCCTTGGTTAGAGTTTTTCTAAAGATAGTCTCATTCTTTTTTAGCTTTTGGTTTCCTTTGTACATTGGCAGAATTGAAGGAAGGGCTACACTGTTTGGAAGCATAAGACCAACTTGCACTTTTGGTTTTAAGCTTTCTTTTTCAATCTTTACAGATGAAACTCTTGAGCTCATAAACTTTTGGACGGAACTTGACCGTTGACTTCTTAGATTGGATATTCTTTTTTCCACACTTTGTAGCAGTGGATCCAGCTGATCAAGTGCCTCGTCATAGTCTTCATCCTCGTCAAATGCATCAGTGTCTATTTCCCCAAATTCTGATGGGACGAATTCGACATTGTCCTCTTCTTCTTCAATTATATTGTCCTCAAAGACATCAGTTTCTAATTCAGACTCTGTCAATACAGACTGATCTGGTACACGTGCATTAGCTGTTGGAGGTAATTTCAGCTCTTTAGCGGTTGGTCTTCTTGACTGCCTGCGTTTTCTAAACATTTCCTTTGGTCTTTCTTTTACTAATCTAGATGTTCGACGTGATTTTGTAGGGTTCACATACTCTATAGCATCCTTTCCAAAAACGATTCCTTTTTCTTTCAACTCTTTATTGTTTTCCTCTACCTGCTTTTCTATGACATAATCAAATGATTTGCCGCTTGGTTTGTAATCGACAGGAACGTAAAGCTCAGAATCCCGCATATTTTCCAATGATGTATGTGCTGATTGTGGTCCCAGCTCCGGTAGTGTATCAACTTCCTTTAAATCTCTTTTTTCAAACTCGAGAGCTTTATGAAACAAATCCTTTTGCTGTTCCATTCTTAGTCGTCCGTTTCTTTTCTTTATTGCTTCTTCTTTCCGAACTTTGGACAACTCAAGCAATTCTTCAAATGTCATTCCTTCATTTTGAAATAGTTCAATGGTGTCTGCTGCAGGTTTCTCTTGGACAACATCGCTTTTTCCATCGTAAACCCAAAAATCAATCGTCTGGTCAAATGTAATAGGGGCTTCTTGGATATCATCGCCATAGTCTCGTGTCAGTATCTGTCGTTGGATGTGAGCTGGCATGTAATCCTGTAGTTTCACTAATGATATCTGATCTGATAGCCCAACAAGCAAATCGCCTCTGTGATTTGCAAATAACAAGCACGAAATATCTTCATTAAATTGTATTTCTCTTAGCAATACCCCGTTCCTGTCCCATACCTTTACAGTTCTGTCTTGGTGGGAAGAGGCCCAGTACTGTTCATTTCCATTTGAAACTATATTTAACACTTTGGAAGTTTCTTGGCTATCCTGAACTATAGAAGTGATTGTTTTACTTTTTTCATACAAAGAAAACACCAAAGAACCATTGCAAGGGATTGCTATCTGTCCTTTTACCGAAGAATGCCCGTATCTAAATGAAGGCAGATCAACTCCACTCAAACTAAGAGTAGCAACACACTTTAATTCAATATTCATTTTTCTTGTTTCATTATTTTGCTGAAACCCAGTTTGCTTTGAAGCATTAAAGTGGATATTCCATATTTTGACACTATCGTCTGTTCCGCCAGAGATTAAACAAGCCAGTTGTACATCAAAATAAAGCATAGTGATGGAAGACGAATGTGCCTGGCAAAGAAATTCTTGTCGGTCAGTGTCTTTGTTCAAATTGATGTAATGGATTTGACCAGTTTCTGTTCCACAGAATAGTATAAAACGCACAGGCAGCTCGTTTCGAAAGAGGATTCGCTTATCAACTTCTGGTCGATGTTTTGGATAGTAGTTGTAAAAGTCAGCCCCACACAAACAGCTCGCTGGATCGTTGTGCACTTTTTCCCAAAACTGATTGATTTTGAATGGATTGATATTTGTCTCATAAACGGTGATGGTGTTATTGCTGTTTAAGCAATACAGTCGTTCTACATTAGTTTCAGGTACCAGAGTCCATATCATAAGTGAATTGATGAACTGATAGATCCTTGCTGGTTGGAAATCCTGTTCCAAGTATAGCTCCGCTTACTGGTGAAATCAAACGCACGCTCCCATCAGCTACGGATGCAACTATTCTTGCTGGTAAAGTCGGATGCTCGTATCTCATCATCATTGATGGTCTACTTCTAAAAATAGTAAACATGTGCTGGTATTTGTTTACATTCCACATCTGCACGACATTATCGGTGTAGTGGTAGAACAGGTTCTTCTTTACCATTACAATACCTATGTTAATAAAACAAACCTAGACATTCCCCATTTGTTTCGATGCGGTACAAGCTCTGCCCACTTTCAAAATTCCACATTCTAATAGTCCCATCCAAACTACTGCTAATCAATAGCGGCGTAGATCCTCTAGGATCTTCACATACAGTTTCCATCAGCAATAATCCAGTGATTGCATTGAAATGATCATGAAAATCATAGAGCAAGCTCTTTCTAGCATTCCACAATTTTATCGTTCCGTCTTTTGCACCAGTAATAAGGTATTCATTGGGCTCATAATAAGTAATGCAAGTAATTGATAGTTCGTGAATATCGTAGTAATTATCCATCCTTTCACCGGTATGGTAATCAAAGACGTATAAATTTGTTCCACACCCAGCGTATATACGCTCTTTTGAATGGTCATAGTACATACAAGTGATCCATTCTTCGTCCAAATTTGCAGAGATTTCCAACAGCTGATGCAACACGTAGATTTCAATATGGTTAGCGGTAGACTTTTGAATACCAAGGATTCTAATACTCCCCACTTCTCCAACGATAATGGTGTTAGTTTGTTTTATATATTCCATGCATAGGATAGGTTTCGGGTTGGAGAATGTCGACTGGGTTGATAGATGTAAATCCAGCACTTTGATTTCCAGTTGTTGGTTTGCTACTATGTATATATGGCACTTTTCCACGTATACCTGAGTAAGCAAGTAAATACCCACTGAACCAAACCAAACAAACCATCAATAGGCTTCTTTTTGCTTCCTTTTTTAACAGTCTGCCCTGGAGGAAGAACTGGAATCCTATCTTAGTTTAATTTACTTTTGAATTCTTTGTCCACTCTTCCAAAGATGGACATACTCCTTGTCCAAACTGGCAAACATTGAACTATTTGGTATATAAAGCACAGACTTAATTCCTAAGCGAGAATGCTGCATAGTTCGCACACTTTGAAACCCATGCGAAAGAGTGATTGGGGTCTGGCTCTTTTCATCCTCGTCCTTTGTATTTCCAACAGATTTCAACATCATGTAAGACAATTTATGCCATTTCTGTATGAGAGCAGTATCTGATTCAAATATATCTGATTTTAAGCTGGATCTTGAATTGGTAGAGGATGCGGAGGATATTCGATCAGACATTTTTGATGAAATTATGTCACTCATCTCGGCGAATATTTGACATTTCGCATTGAACTAAAGAACATTAATCTTTTCTGAGAATCCTTTTTTCAACGTTTTCGTTTTTAGGTTTTGACAGGTAAATGGTACAGCCGAAATAATTTGGAGACGCATTCTATACACGATTAGAATAAGGCGTACCACCCAAAGAATAATTATCAAGAACCCCTCATGATACATTACAACACCTTTAATTGGACAATTAAAAGTCAGGATGGTTAAAAGACTTTGATTGGTCACATTTTGTTCCCCGTGACCAATCAAAACCTTTCGCCACATATCGGATTTCTCTCCTTCCATTTTTTTCCACATGTTATTCCACAAACAAAAGAATACAATACCCCACCCTTGGAGTGAGGTTACCCTAGCAGTATGGAAGAAATATCCAAACCCATTCGCATCACATGTTCTATCGGCAGATGTAATAGATCGATATGTGGATGCTCAAGGTAGATTTTTACTAAACAAGGTGTCCTTCACACAACCAGACTGTTCTTGAAAAAGGGAAAGATACCTTCTTGGGGAGCGGCTCTGATAAAGATTCCGGAAGCGTTTATCTTGGAGAAAAGTTCAGTTAATCCTAAAACAAAAGAAATGGTGATTCATCAGCATAATTTGTCGCACACCAAATTACTATTGATCAAGGAGACCACTAGGATTACCGAAATTGAATCCATTACTAAATTAAAGAACAGCGTTACCGTCATTAGCAATACTGGGTTTACCCCTATTCGTGAAAGGTTGGAAAAGTTTGGGCTTTCACGATTCAAGCAGAATACGTTGAATTCATTCAAAGGCTTGTTGCATGTGCTGGAAAATAGACATTAATATATTGTAAAGATACTTTTTTCGCTTGATACAGATACTCGTGAGAGCGGATGGAGTCGTTGAAACACAGTAGCTTGGTTCCATTCAGTTCTCGAGTTGAATAAACACATTCTAGTAGTCGCTTATGAGATGTGGTCATCAGAGTAAAACCAGCCCTGATACCGCCTTCTGAATTCATAATCACCACACTTGCGTGTGAAAACAAGTCGTCTGATTTTTTGACTTTTTCAAATGGCAGAGCAAAAGGAAATCAAAAAGAAACCAATTTCATTCGCCAATCTATTGATTGGAGCTGGGTAATCAATATTAATCTAGGTAGCTATTACTAATTCCAGACTGAATCTTTTTGAAACCAGTACCCTGGGTCAACCACTTGAAGTAAATCTTGTTAATGCAGGTGACTAAAACCCAAATGGCAGCCAATAGATCTCTAGGAATGCTTGGATCAATCAAGACGATTTATTCTAGAGGCGGGATATTGGGTTTCTATCAAGGATTGATTCCATGGGCATGGATCGAGGTAATTCATTCTAATCAAGGCTGGTACAAAGGGATCTGTCTTGATTTTTGCTCAATCTGAAATCGAATATCAAGCAAAGAAGCTTGGATTTTCTAATTTTTCAAGTGCTATTATCTCTGGTATGGGAGGAGGGTAATCGTAACTGATTCAGTGTTGCTCAAGCTTATACTACCATGGGATTCTGCACTTTTATGAAGACCGTTGAAGTTACTAGAAGTAAGGCTGTTGGTGGTGTTCAAAAATCCACTTGGCAGGTTGCTAGTGAAATTTTCAAAAAGGAAGGGATTGTAGGTATCAACAAGGTGATTACTACTAATTCGAGGGTGTAAATGCTGTCGCTTTGAGACAATGTACAAACTGGGGCTCTAGATTTGGATTATCTGTGCTAGCAGAGAATATAATTAGAGATTATTACTTTGGAAAGGACGACAAGGACAAGTAAGTGATACTAATTCAGACGAACCAAGCCATTACCTCCGCTACAAAAGATTTTAGCTTCTGCTATTGGTGGTGGGTTATCTTGCTGGAACCAACCCATTGAGGTTATCAGAGTTGAAATGCAATCCCAATTGAAGACCCCTGGCAGACCAGAAAAAATGACAATTGTCAAAGCAGCTCAATGGATTTACAAGAATAACGGATTGAAAGGCTTCTACAGAGGTGTCAGTCCTAGAATTGGTTTGGGTGTTTGGCAAACCATTTGCATGGTGTATGGTGGAGAATTGGTCAAGGGATACTTTAAAACAAACTAATAAAGCATCAATGAATCATGGGTAGCTCCTCCAGCACACCAAAACTATTTAATTAATGATATTTATTTTGAAAAGAAGCGGAGCTTGAGTTCTTTGGCAATAGTACTCTTATCGTCTCCCATTTGTCCCACAACGCTTCCATTTTCCAAGGCCCTACGATGCAAGTAAGCGATGCAAATATCCACTGGCCCATAAGGAACATACTTTAATGCTCTGTATCCCTTCATACCCAAGTTGTTGGTAATTGCATCTCTCATTCCCTTCAGTTGACCAAAATATATCCAACCGCCTTGGCGAGGAATCGAGTGTGTTTCCATCAACTGTGTTGCTCTTTCGATAGATTCTTGGTTGTGAGAAGCTACCACTAGCGATAGTGAACGAACTGAATCCGTGCCTTTTGGTAATTTGGCTTGCTTTTCAATAATATGCTGGATTCCTTGGTTATAAGCATTATGAGTATCTTCAATAGTGTCATGTATAGGCGATTCGTATCCGTTTTCTTTTGCTAGTTTACGTTCTTGGTCCATATATGCACCACGCACTAGTTTCATTCCTAGAGGATAGCCTTTTTGTTCTGCTCTAGCAATATCAGTCTTTAATCTCTGCAGTGATGATTTCAAGTACATTTGGTATGTTTGGAAGATTAACGGTCCTTTGTTGCCTTTTGGATTGCACTTTCTGGACAAGCCAATGACAACATCATCGATTGCTCTTTGGAAGTAAGTTTGCTCTGCATCCATCATCAAGAGGACTTTCTTGTCGAGGGCATACTGAGCCAATCGCTTAATTTCTGTAATCAACAGGGCAGCAGTATCCAAATCTTGCTCGGAAACGTGGTTCTTTAAGCCAGGAATAACAAGAGCCTTGCAGTTTTCAATTTCAAACAAGCTAAAGATAGCCAATACATCAGAGTAAGATAAAGTTCCAGAGTTGTTCAAGTCGTTTTGTCTAAACAGTTTTTCCATATCCAACTTGCTTAATCCTGGAAATTCTTTTGCAAGTTCTTTAAATTTCGCCAAAGTAATGTTACCCTCCTTGTCTGCAAGTTTGTGATATGCCAATTCGAGTTTAAACAAGGTAGATGACCAGGATTGCAGGATAGCTGGGGGAGTGAGTGCAGTGATTTTGACGGCAATAAAAGAGTCTGGTTGGATAGCAGCGATATCAATGCACTCCTTGAACTGATTGACCATGTTAGCAGTTTGTTGCTGGGCATCTTTGCCGTATAAGCTTTTGGCGTCCAAATCAGCTTCAAGAGCCAAATCTAATACGGATCCAACGTTAATGTCCTGCAATTTCTTCATTACTTGGGAAACTTCCTTTAGATTTTCACCACCTTCATTAACTGAATATTACCACAAAAGTGTTTAAAAAAGGTCTGTTTAATAATCGCATTCATGATTGGAGCAGTTCCAGTCTTTTTTGCAATATTAACTAGAGTAGGGAACGCATTTACAAGTGGTCGAATACCAGAGAGCTTGAATACTGCCCATGAATTAATGAGATTGAGGGTAGATTCGTTCTTGTAAGGTCTTGCGCTGGCGAGATTGAGTGTGTCGGGCACCGTCTTTGCTTGAGTAGCCAGGAATCTCTTGAACATCAAAGATTCTAATGTGGGGTTGAGGTTTTTATTACCTCCATCAGCAGGTGTGGCTTTCAGGGACCCAGTCAAAACTTACTGGAGAAAAAACGCCAAAACCTGTTTTTGGCTAATGACAGCAGTATTTAAGAGATTTGGCTTTAATCACCAAAAAGTGTACCGCGGAACTATTCTGAGTGTATTTTGAATTGGAAAACCCCTAGTGGTATGAATGCGTCCTCTCTTGGGTCAGAGTTTCAGTAATGATCACTCTGTTGAAAATGCCTGATAAACGAGCTGTAATTAATGGAAAATATTTCAATCATGGAATTCACTATAGTTATATCTCGCTAGGGAAGTTTTGTTTATACATCAAGGTCGATTTAGAGTACATCTCTATCCACTGCCAATACAAAGACACCCTCTCCAATACAAAGACATCCTTTCCAATACAAAGACACCCTCTCCAATACAAAGACATCTCTATCCACTGCCAATATACCAATGGGTTAACAATCACTTTGCAGAAATGAACTATGCTGGAGCAGATTTGCTAGTCTGTAATGCAAAGTACCCGACAACTATTGTAACTCAGCGCCTACAGCAAGATGTCACGACCAACTCACACAAAAACATTTCGCAATACTTTAAAACTATTTAAAACGTATATATTTGGAAATAGCCATTTACTTTGACATCTATGTTAATAAAACTTACCATCATCTTTACGAATTCTTCATAGTTGATTTGACCATCACCATCAACATCAGCTTCACGAATCATTTCATCAACTTCTTCGTCAGTGAGTTTCTCTCCCAAGTTGGTCATAACGTGACGAAGTTCAGCAGAGGAAATGAAGCCGTTTCCGTCCTTGTCAAACACTTTGAAAGCTTCCTTGATTTCTTCTTCAGAGTCAGTATCCTTCATTTTGCGAGCCATCATGGTAAGGAATTCAGGGAAATCGATAGTTCCGTTACCGTCAGCGTCAACTTCGTTGATCATGTCTTGGAGTTCAGCTTCAGTTGGGTTTTGTCCTAGGGAACGCATGACGGTTCCGAGTTCTTTGGTAGTGATGGTACCATCACCGTCTTTGTCAAAGAGGGAGAAAGCTTCCTTGAATTCTGCGATTTGTTCTTCAGTTAATTGATCAGCCTCTAGTTAGTGAAAAGTACCATTTTAGATGATTGGGAAAAACGCTTTGCAATTTTGTTTTTAATCAAGCGGTGTGGCTTAACAAACAAACATCAAATTAGAAACCAATCACGTACTCTAGTGGGAAGTCAACGGATATGGATGGACTATTCATAACCGCTTATCAAAGCGTGAATCGTTTATCTAATTTTATATCCTGTTTATTGATTTTTTGATTGAAATTTCAGCACCACAGCCAAGACGCCCCACGAAATCCATTTAGAATATTACTGCTGAATAACTGGGCGATAAGGGATTTTTGTTTCTTTTAGTCGCGCATTTTTGAATTCAATTGGCTACTGGATATGATTCAGCTGTTTATTGTTTACCCTATTGTCATTATCAATTGTACTACCTGAAGGAGATGAAGAGAGCCCCACATGCAGGCTCTGCATCCCTATCAATGTAAAAAGTCTGCAAAAGTTTTAATTACAGTGAAACACGATAAATACAAGTGAAAATAATAGATTTAGTATTATGAGAGTTTTATTGGGCAAGAGGTATTATACAGGAATTCACAAGATTAATTAGAGCCAAACATCAGCATAGATAGTTTAGAGAAAGCGCTAGGTTTCTTTACAAGTTTAGGCTTTTGACTAAGGCTAATTCTTGGATTGACGGAAGGCATCTTGATAGGAGAATATGGCTGCTTTGAAGGCCCTTGCGAAGTCCCAGAATCCCTTCTAACAGGCTGACCAGCAGTGAATTCTTGCGAATCTTTAGGATTAAAGAACTTGTCTCTTGCTTGGAATAAAACTGCGTTTGTGGAGTTTGCAAATACTGTGCTGATCAAGTGGTTGAGGTAGAGCTCCAATCCTTGCATTTTGGCATCTTTGGAAGGATGGGAGAGTGGATAATTTACACAGATGGAGTCTCCTACTACGATTTGGTTGATGCTAGTAAATAGGCTGGTGAATTCCAATACAGATCTATTGATGATATGAGATACTTTTTGTCTAACGACTTTGATGCAGTAAGTGTCAACCCCTTTGTCAGTTCGCATGGTCAAAACTTCAACAAAAGTAACTGGTTCCTTGGTAACGTCGTTCCATTCTGGGTTGTGGGCCAAGGATTGTCTTCTGACAGGAACAGGAATCGATTGGGTATCTTGAGCTTGATTGCTTGCTGCTGCTGGAACAGCTTCGGTTGGTTGTGTGTGAATTACTTTTGGAACAGGTTTTTGGGAGGTGACTTTCTTTCTAGACACTGGTGGGTCTTTGCTGTGCAAGTCAACTTTGGAAAAGTGTTCCATTGGGACCATTCCTGAAACTGCAGTTCTTGAAAAAGGTACAGCGAATTGAGTGGATACAAAGTATAATCCTTTTTCGAAATCAGCAGCTAATGCATAGAAAGGCTGTCCTTTACGGAAAGATAACAATTCTGGTTGATCAGCTGAAGCAATGAAATCTGAATCGGCTCTAATCTTGAAAATTGTGGAAGCGATAGCTGGCATTCTTTAACCTCCCCTCGAAATTAAGGAGTTTATATCATTCCTTTGCGGGCTCTAGGTGGGCGTCTTGGGACTCTTGGGCAACCCCCCTATTGGCTTTGAAACCAATGAAAACGTTATGATTAATGGACCAAAGATAAAGACGTACTTTGAAAAACTTTTCGCAACTTGTACTGGGATAATGCGAGCGGAATGGTGTTCACCGCTAGTCATAAAGGATGAGCGGTCTATTATCACATCAACTGCGTAAACGGTCGGCTTGTGGCGCTTGCGGTAAGGAAAGCAAGTTCCAGTAAATGATTGACGAAAGCCTCCTAATTGTAAAACAAAAGAGTGTTGTAAAACAAGATGGATGGTGCCTGTGAGACAAACCCAAACCCAGTGAAAATCTGATGTTTGCTGATGTCCTAGCCATTGAATTAGCGCTCATTTCACCAAACTCATTTGTGTTTCATATGGCGGCCAGTAATCATCCTATTTTGGTCGAGTGCTCAAATTAGACCAGCCCTTCAGATACGACAGTACGTCATAGATACACACACTTCATGATCCCAAGTTCAAAGGAACTATTAGTAGTTTATTTTCTATAAAAGCAATGGTAACTGATACTCAAATCTTTAATATAACGAAAGATGTCTTGGCCAACTTGTGCTTTTGATGGTTAATTGGATATAGAGTTAAAGTTGGGCTGAATGCTTGTACATCTGGTCATATGTCATTTTTCAAAAGGATGTTTCTCCCAGATTACAAAGTTAATCTTTGAGGACACTGGTTGCTATTGAATTCTGCAATGGCAATCTGATTATTCTGCTCTGACGGACCAAAATTATTCGGATGCCATTTTGAATTGCCAAGTATTCGATGAGGGTTAAAGTTGATACAATCAAACAGTTTGACGTGTGGCAATCATAGACAGAATGCTCTGTATTGAGACATTTCCTTTAGCCCTTACAACTCCTTACTACATAACACCAACCCATTCAGCGGTTGGAATTCATACCACACTCAGTCTTAATCCCTGAATATCAATGCTTACTACTGTGAAAACACTTCACATGGCAATACCCAAAAAGACCTCCCATTCATTTCAAATCAATGCGAATATTTCTGATTGCCAACATAGACTCTTTGAAAACGCCGAGAGTCTTTTCCTAAATTTTTCGCAGCCCTGAAACGCAAATACCAAAAAGTAATGAATAGACAGCAGGAATCCATTCCTCCTACACTAAAGATCAACAAGACTGGACCTATAACTACAAAAGACCGTTTTTTTCAATCAATAGAATGCGGAAGAACGCTCATGCTGCGCGGTGTAAATTTGTCAGGAAGCGTTAAACAGCCCTATACTCCTCTATTGCCTTCACACGAGCCAAGCAACTTTTTCGATGGAGAGAATGTCAGCTTTGTAGGAAGACCGTTTCCATTAGCAGAGGCTGACGAGCATTTTGCGCGGTTAAAGTTGTGGGGATTCAACTTTTTGCGGTTTAACATCACCTGGGAAGCGCTTGAGCATGCCGGACCAGGAATGTACGATTATGATTATATAAACTACGTTGTACAGATATTATTGAAAGCAAAGGAATATGGATTTAGAGCATTTATCGATCCGCATCAAGATGTTTGGGTAATCGGTTATTAATATAGTCTCGATTTACCGGAGGTTCAGGTGCTCCAAAGTGGACCTTACAGCTGGCTGGGTTTGAGCCTGAAAATTTAAACGCTTGCCATGCCGCCCTTGTACAGAATACATTTTCAGATCCTTCTCAATTTCCAAAGATGATCTGGCCCACCAATTACTGGAAATTGGCCGGTATTTTGTAATTCATTTTAGCGGCAACCATGTTTACGTTATTCTTTGCTGGTAAAACATTTGCTCCAAAATGCAAGGTGGGAAATGAAAATATTCAGGATTTCTTGCAAAGACACTATCGAAATGCTGTATGTGAATTAGCGAAAGCAATCGCCGCCTCTGATGTCCTGTTGGATGACGTGGTAGTTGGTTATGATACTTTGAATGAGCCTGGTTCTGGATGGATTGGTGTTGAAGATATTACCCAATTAGCAAAAGAACAAGAGTTGCGCAAAGGTTTAACTCCCACACCTTTCCAAGCAATGATGATGGGTGAAGGATTAGAAGTTGCTGATGTACAGGTTTGGGACATGACATCTGTTGGTCCACAAAAAATGTCAACTAGAACCGTTAGCTCGGATGGAGTTAGAGCGTGGAAGTCTTCAACAGGTTGCATTTGGGCTCAACACGGTGTGTGGAATATTGAAGACCGAACTTGCGAGAAACCACACTACTTTTCATCTCATCCTGCTACTGGCGAACACGTTGATTTCCTTGTTCATTTTTGGAAGCCTTTTGTAAATGATTTCAGCAATGCAGTTAGAAGCGTCCACAGAAAAGCAATCATGTTTGTGGAGCCACCAGTAAATGCAATGCCTCCTACTTGGACTCAAAATGATACTCCAGGACCAATTTGCTTTGCTCCGCACTGGTATGACGGAATTACGCTCATTAATAAGCAGTGGAGCTCATTAATGACTGTTGATTATATTGGCTTCCTCAGGGGAAAGTACATGTCTCTTGCCTTTGCAGTAAAGTTTGGTGAATCAGCAATCAAAAATTGCTTCAAAAGTCAACTTCAGACACTCCGTTTAGAAGGGGAAGAATTTATTGGTAATCAGAAATTAATACAAGGGAAATACCCTACCGTTATTGGCGAAATAGGTATACCATACGATATGAATGGGAAAGCAGCATATCATACTGGAGATTATACATCGCAAGTTCAAGCGATGGATGCAAACATGTGTGGATTAGAAAGAGATTTGCTCAATTATACTATTTGGAATTATTGTTCAGATAATTGCCACCACTGGGGAGACAATTGGAACGGTGAAGACTTATCAATTTGGTCTAGACCAGTTGCTAAAAAATTAATGCGCGATACTACTGGGGTTGTCGAACCTCCTAAAGATTTGAATGAAGGCGGTAGAGCAGTGCAAGCATTTGTCAGACCGTACCCAATTCACACTCCTGGAATCCCAAAATCAATTCGCTTTGATCTAAGTGAAAGGAGCTTTATCTTTACTTTTACACACAATATTAACGCAAATGGAACATGGAATTTCAAAGAAGATGGAATCATTATACCTCACACTGAAATATTCTTGCCGAATATTCATTTCCCAAGTGAGGAAGATATCGAGGTTTTGATTGATAGCGGAATATACTCTGTTTTTATTAAGGAACAGAGAGTATTATGGCAATGTGATTGTGCTAGTAGGGCAGCTGGAGCTAGTTCCAATGGATCTGTAAATTCTGTAGGATCAACTGCAGGTTTAACAAACAGAAAAATCAGTGATGAAACAATTACCCACAAGATTGTAATACGAAAGCGTAGCAATACTAGTAAACCGATTGATCAAGTTACTGATGAGGATGAAGATGCTGGTATTTGTCCTCAGTGTTCGGTAATGTGAGGCTCTTTTTTATTTTTTGCAATAATATTATCAAAAATCAGTTTCTTGAATTAGTTTCTTGAATTAGTTTGTCTTTAAATTGCTTTGGGCAATGTCTATATCACGTCCAAATGAATAGATGGTACAAGCAACAGTCAATTTAAACCAAATGCCATTTTAGTGGCTGTTTGAGACAACTATTATGATTCATGCATTTAAAGAAACCACAGGCTTAAGAAGTTAATTTCAGCAATCAGGACAGCTTGCTACACAACATCCTTGTGATACTTTCTTTGATGTTCTAAAGAATCTGAAACTCTATGAAACACTCGAACCCGACGGACGTAGAACAATCACAATTCCAAGTAATAGCAAGTACCAATCAAAGGTACTTGCTATTCTCTCTGTTCTTGCTGTTTGTGATCTATCCTTCATATGTCAATGCACAAACGCTCACAGCCAGAAAACCGTCACCGCAACCAAGCCACAGAAAACGAAAGGATAAATTCGGGGGTTGATTAAGTTGCGAATAATGAAATTGAATTCTCCAATACCACAAGATCTAATTGCAGAATGCCAGAAGTGTGCAAAAATTATCGACAAATTTGCCAAACCAGAGAACGGAAATATCGATCAAGTCATTCCACCAGACATTATTGCAAATGCTCAAGGTGTAGCTATTATGACTGTTGTTAAAGCTGGTTTCGTTTGGTCAGGAAGAGCCGGCTCTGGTTTGGTAGTAGCAAGGCTGGAAAATGGTGAATGGTAATTGCTGTTTAATTGTAGGTCAGCGCCTTCTGCTATTGGAACTGCAGGAATGGGTTTCGGAGGACAAATTGGAGCAGAATTAACTGACTTTGTTATTATATTGAATACTCCAGATGCAGTCAAGGCATTCAGTATGGGAGGTAATGTAACGTTGGGTGGAAATCTGTCTGTAGCCGCAGGTCCATACGGAAGGACGGCAGAAGCTGGAGGAGCAATTGGCAAGCTGGCTCCGATATATTCTTACAGCAAAACTAAAGGTCTGTTTGCTGGAGTGTCGATTGAAGGCTCTGTTATCATCGAACGAAAGGATGCAAATGCAGAGTTTTATGGAAGAACAGTTTCTGCAAAGGAGCTGTTATCTGGCAGGGTTGAAGCTCCAGCAGCGGCGTTCCCACTGCATCGTGCATTGAACAGACAAATACAAGGAAAGGAAAACAACTTTGCTCATTCTAATGAATCCGGAAACTCTTTTACAGGAAACAGACAATCGGCAAACAGAACTTCACTCAGTGCCAGCAGATCAGATAATCCACCAGCTTATGCTACCTCTGAAAGAAAGTTTACGCCAACAAGACCACCTCCACCAATACCACCTAATCGTCCAAAAGATATAATTGCTACTGCACTATACGACTTTAAAGCCGAAAGATCGACTGATTTGGACTTTAAAGAAGGAGATACGGTCATTGTTGTTTCGAAAAACGGAGTAGCTGAAGGATGGTGGATTGGAAAGTGTAACGGAAGACAAGGAGATGTAAGATTATTACTAACAATAGTTTCCAGCTAATTATGTTCAACTTGCCTAAATAAACCACTATAACTTTTTTAAAGTTTAATTCAGAGTTGCTAACGCGTTACTTCAAAAATGAAAATAGGGGGACTACTTTACAAAGAGTGCAATCAACTTGAACTGTTGGGACCACTTTCAGTCTTCCACAAAGCAGTTCCAGATTGTAAAATCCAACTTGTTGCAGAGACATTTGATTCTGTTGAAACTGATCGACTAACAATTATGCCTTCAACCACTTTTACCGCCGATCTCGATATTCTGGTTATTCCAGGCGGTATCGTAGGCACACAGCTACATAATCAAGCTTTGATGAACTACCTCAAATCCCTATCTTGCAAAATACTCGCTGTATCAAACAGTTCAGCAATACTTGGGAACGCAGGATTGCTAGACAACAAGAGAGCTACGAGCAACACCAGACTGTTTTCTATTATGAAACATTATGGAAACGCGCAGTACAAGCCTTATCGGTATATTGAAGATGGGAATATTACGACTACTGCGGGAGGATTCGCGGGTATAGATGCTGCGTTACATCTGGTAAAAGAATATGGATTTAAGTTGGATGGGTATGAACCCTATGAACATGACAATCTCTTGTACACTCAAATTGGCCATATTCAATTCTTTGAGTATGTCTACCAAAAATCACTCTTGACTTTTCCACAGCTACATATCGAATTCCTCAAAGAACAGAGCATATACGTACTGATACTTGGAGAGGTAGATCTATTGGAAGTAGCGGTTGTGTTGGGATCTATGCGCCAAATGGATTACAATCTTAAAGTGCTTGCTTCCGATTACGACATCAAGAACCAGTTTATTCACTTGCGCGCTGATGATCTGCTTACAAGCATCCACAGTTGTACGCAGAACGATTTGATTTATATTCCTTCCGTCAAAGAGATGGGCGATTACGAAAGTGTTTTCGAGTATATATCAGAGACTGGTTTGCACGGATACTGCTGTGGACAAGTACTGATTGACAAGATGGACGGATATGGGATTGATTTCCAAACTGGTGAAGCAGGTATTAATGGAATCACTGGATTTATGGAAATGATCAAAAACAATGGCGGGACAAAAGATGTCAGCGATGCAGCAAAACGAATGGAAATGGTGTTGGACCTGCTACCAGACGGAGTATTGATTTGAAATAAACAGTTTATTCGAGTAAATCATGTAGCGGCAAGATATCTTTTGGAGCAGGCACTTTACCTGTAAGCAGCTCTTCAATCGACACTTCTTTTTCATAAAAGGTCTTGTTTGCATCATTACGCTCTACAATAACAGTTGATTTCAGCACCTCGCCGGTAGGAATTAACAGTGCCGCGATACCTTTAGATTTTTCATATACATATACATCGCAGTACTCTCCGTTTTCGTTTTCGTTTGGACCAGTGGCAAATTTAAGTTCTTTGAGAGAGAATTTGCCACCACGACAAAACTCTTTAACAGCATCGCTTGTGTTCAAGACAAACACGACGTCGATCAGGTGGGTGCCAATAGAGAGGTTGAAACCACCTCCCATTGTAGAAATAGCAGCAGGTGCAGACCATTCATCATCTTCTAACCTAGCCAGCACTATGCCTGATCCTGCGCTTCCAGAAACTATTGCACTGAAATTGAATATGCTGACAATAGCGACTCCTCGGGCTTTTTCAAGTACTGCAGGTGGGATTTTAAGCTTCTTGAGGATCCTAGTGCATTTTTCGATTTCTGTCGCCAAGCTCTGTGGAATTGGAGTGTTGAATACCATTAGAATTACACCCAATGTTGTATGCTTTTATAACAAAGTGAAAGCCACAGTCAATTACCGGTTAAACTTTTGGTACATTCCGAGATATACCCAGCACCAAACATCACAGCCATCGAACCAGCCAAGGTGAATTCAAAAGCAAGTATAGATTTAAACAGCTTTTTTATTTTTAATATTTAAATTCAGTTTGCTCCTTGAAGGACAGTAAGCATTTGGTTCACCAAGGCCTTGAGTTGGGAAAGCAGCTGCTTATCATTGTTACCAGTGTTGGTATTTCCATTGAGGTTGGTATTACCATTGTTAACTTGGATGTTTCCACCATTGGCATTGTTATTGCCAGTGTTGGTATTAGTGTTAGTGTTGCCAGTGTTAGTATTGGTGTTGCCAGTGTTAGTGTTGCCAGTGTTAGTGTTAGTGTTAACAGTGTTAGTATTGGTGTTAACAGTGTTAGTATTGGTGTTAACAGTGTTAGTGTTGGTGTTAACAGTGTTAGTGTTGGTGTTAACAGTGTTAGTGTTTCCGTTGTTATTACCTGCACCACCATTGACAATCACTTGAGCACCTTGTCCATTAACAGCATTTGGATCAACACCAATTTGAGCATTCTTATCAGCCATCTGTTGGTTCATGTTACCACCACCAGCATCCTTTCCAGAGTTGTCGTTTGTAGCAGATTGACCAGTACCTTGTCCATTTTGTGTGATTTGAGTATTTTGAGCAGAGTCATCAGCAACATTAGAATTAAGTGGACCACCTTTGGAGTTGATTACATTGATACGGATACAATCATCTTGAGAACCTCTCTTGACTACAGGAGAGATTGGGGTTTGATGTCCGTCTGTTCCAGAAATGGTACAGATTCTGTATACACCATCATTCTTCAAAGTGTTGGCAGGAATGGTAGCAGATAAAAGCTCTTTTTGTGGATCTACAGAGGCATCGTTAATTCCCTTGAAGAAAGTGAAATTTCTAGGGTTTAGAGGGTTGTTTCCATTGACAAGCGGTTCAACAGTAACGTGTTGATGGCCTTGCAAGATTTGGTTCTTGTTGAGGGTGGCAGGAACCAAATAATACTGGGTGTTTGGGTTGTTAAAGAAGCCAGCTTCCAAATTAAGAGTTTTAATTACAACAGTGTTATTCTTTGAAGCATCGATAGTAGCGCCATATTCAGGAGAAATAATCAAAGAACTAATCATCTTGCTCAAGTCTGGAACAAGACCCATCGGAGTGCTTGAACAGGATTGGCCACCTTGTTTCAATTGAGTACCATTGTTTTCTGGAATATTTGGAAGGAATTGCTTACAGAATTCACTGGTTGGAGGTTGTGTGATGTTGGCGATTCCATTTGGCAATGCTGAAGAGTCAACATTTGCAACAGCTGCAACAGAGGTTTGAGCAGAAGCAGCCGAGCTTGAAGTTGCTGAAGCGTCAGATGCAGTGGATGCTTGGGCATCAGTAGTAGCTTGAGCAGCAGCAGCATCAGTAGTAGTAGCTTGAGCAGCAGCAGCATCAGTAGTGGTTTGAGCAGCAGCATCAGTAGTGGTTTGAGCAGCAGCATCAGTAGTGGTTTGAGCAGCAGCAGCATCAGTAGTAGCTTGGTTATTGTTTCCATTATTTACAGCCTGTGCAACAGTGGTGGTTTGGGCAGCAGCTGCGTCAGTTGTAGCTTGTGCATCAGCAGTAGTTTGTGCTGCAACAGTTGTAACTACTGGCACATCAGCAGTAGTAGTTGCTGCATCTGAGGAAGCAGCATTACCTTGGAAGTTGGCGTTTCCATACTCTGTGTTTCCGTAATAATAGTTTGTGGCTTGTGCAGCAGCGATTAAATAGAAGATATGTCCAATCATTTCTACAAAGTTTTCTAAAACAACCAAAGGTTCAGGTTTCTTTTATACATGGTTTGATGGGCGCTCACTTTGAAACAGTGTGGGCTTTTTCACTATGAGCCAACAATTGAGGACCTGAGACTGAAAAAAAGGCGAATGGCAAAAATAGCGCACCAGCATTCAGCAGCAGCCCATGAAACAGTAACAACCAAAAGAAACCAGAATTGGTGAATTCTCCAGCGCTGTTAATATGATATCAAGAAATTCTTGTCGGATTCGTTGTGAAATATTTTCATGGACATTCTCATCTGAAACGATTATAAGCAACAAGAGCTTTGCCAAGAAAACATTTGCTGGTTACCACACAGCCAACCCAGTTCATCTATAAGATATTAGCCCAAAGACAAGGGACAAGAACGGGTCCATTGCACAAACTATCGGTCACAGTGCCATTTATTGATCAAGTATAAATCCTAAAGGTGCTTCAAAATCCCACTTGAACCTACCGCCTTCCCAATAGGGTGATATCGCAGATATTTGCTGAGCATTGACATCTTTTTGCAGTTTAATACTCTCCAATACTGATTTGCATTCCTTTGCTTTCTATATTAACATTAGATACCCTTAGCAGCCCAGAATATACCAATTCAGATTTCGACGTCATCTGTAGAGCAGCGCTTGACCCGGTTGATAGCTGCTGTAGGTTTTCTTTCATTTGTCTTTGCTGTACCACCAGCGAGTTTAAATTTGCAATCTCTGATTCAAGTGATTGAAGCCCTTCATCTACAACTTGTCTCGGTATTTTCTTTATATCAATTTGATGTTGAAAGTAACTTTTTACAGTGGATGGGATGCTAAACCAGCGAAGTCTCAGCATTCAAATTTCCGAAAACTTTTTTGTGACTAATAGTTTATCTTGTTTCGGTAAGGATGTGCTTATTTCACGGTTGATCAGCAGCAGCAATAGATCCGGATTTCATCTGTGAGCCTTTTGAGAATTACCTCTCTTGAATACGATGGAAATATCACCTGGCACTTGAGTGAACCCCCAAATTGTAGAATGACGTAGACTTCCAACAGACAGCTCTAATCAACCACTAGGGATGTGACACTATAAAATGCAAGTTCCAGCTGTTTTATTATTACATCTTGATAGTCTTTGCTTCCACAAATGTAACCTTTTCTATTTGCACACTTTTCATGCTCTTTGCCTTTGTGCTCTTTCCTCTTTTTATAGATTTGTTTGAACGCAAGAAATGCGGTTTCTCCATGGTATTATTTTCGGAATATGGATTCACCAATTCCCACGTAATTACTTTGAGGTATTCATACAGTATTAATACAAGCACGTTGTGTAAATTTTGGAGTAGAATATACAGCCCTGTGATAGCTAGTACCAACTTGTCGTTTCCCAGCAAATTGGTCCCGTTTGCGAGGTAGTTTACTACCATATAACTGGTCACAGAGAATAGCTGCAAAATAAAGATTGAACAAATAAATCGATATTTCCAAAAAAGTTCATAAATGGATACCCTATTTTCATTCTTTTTCTTGACTTGAGTCTGTATCAGTTGGATGAACATGTATGCTATTGGAGACATGTCAAATATAAACACAAAGCATACATAGATATTGTCTGTGAGGTATGCAAAGTACATTAATGTTGAAAAGTAAGAGTCGCTGGTTATCCACTGGGGGAAAATCTCGAGAATATCTGTGTAAAAATTGAGGAACTGCATGCCTATCCAAATGAAGATTACCGATATAAATAGTATATATTCAAAATATATGAAATGGAATTTGATCATTTTGTTTAACTGGGTGCATGTGATAAAGTTACCAAACATGTAAGATATCTTCAAGAAATCCAACGTCAAGGTCCAAATGTTTAGCATCAACGCTGTAGGAATGACATAGTAAGTGTAAATAAAATATGATACTGTTCTAAAGAATGTTAAGGTAGCCATTATCACCAGATATGTTGATTTTTTACTTTTTAACAGTAGATTGTGCAGCAATACAAGAACTGACATTACTGTTGCTAAAATGAATGCAATTAAACAAAATATTTCTGCGCCAGAGGATATTCCAGGCACCAGCTCCCCACCAGGAACATAAGTTACCCAGTCAATGTAATTCATGCCATTTGAGAACTGAACAAGGGATATGCTAACATTACCAAAAGACATTGTGTTGTAGAATACACTTTGATTAGACTGCATTGGATATTGTTCGATTTTTACAGTACATTGATTATCCTGATAGAAAGTAATTGACGATATTCCACAAATTACCCCATTCACGCAGCCACCGTTATATCTTAAATATAAAGAGTTGACAGTATTATAAACAGTGTTATTTGTAGTAAAAGCTTGACTATCCGTAGTGCTGATTTTGCAATAATCAAATCCATTAGCAGCGGGTAAGGCCGCGTTTTCCTTGGTCCATTCATGATCCAATAGTGTGCTTTGCCAGCTATATATTCCATTCGTTTGTGATAAATCTACTGATGAAGCACAGCAGCCAGCACCTGATACAGAAGGATGATTATCCATTCCGCAATACCCTATACCACAGTTGTTTGTAAAATAAGGCGGACCAACTGATTGATTAAATATAATAAAGGCATCTGGAACTCCTTTGCAATTTGCAGTATTCCAAATCGATTGAAAGATTGACATGATGACGTGATTTTGAAAGAATAAAGATTTATTTCATTTCAACAGTTCCGCTCATTATTGCCGTCCCTTCTACATTGTTTGGTGGCTGTTTGACAAGGTCTAGTAACATTACGTGCTTAACTGGTGTTGGCTCAATAGATTTTGGTTGGACGAGTTCCCAAGTGAAGACGCAAAGGTATTCGTACAATATAATAATCAGCAGATTGTGATTATTTTGAATTAGCAAGAAAACTGCCGACATTGATAGTACTGTTTTGTCACTCCCAAGCAGTGTTGTTGAGTTAGAAATGTAATTGAGCAGCAGATGCGTTATTCCAGCACACACTTGCAAAATCATTATCAGCACCATTCTCCAGTACTGTATCATCATTGCGCTGATAGAGGAATCAAGCCCTTCTTTAATCCTGGTTTTCTTTTGCTGTCCAACAATCTTTAGAAACAGCAGCAATACCGGCAAGCTATCAAAAAAGAAGATGAACCCGGTATAAATATTATCCGTCAAGTATGCGATTGCACATATCTTTTCAAAGAAAACAAGATCGGGTATTGTTTCTGGGTACATTTCCATCACGTCTTGATACCATACCATGCACTCCAAGCCCACATACGCAAGAGTAACAAAGCCATACAAAACGAATCTCTTGGGATCATTCTTGATGCTAAAGATCTTGCTCATCATTACACAAGTAACATAGTTCCCCAACAAAAAGTATATTTTGGCAATATCTAGGATAAATGAAGTCCAAGTGAGGGATAAAACGGTTGGAAATTGTGCATAAGAATATGCCACGAACGTTACTGTTCTTGCAAAGCAAATGGACACCATGGTAATGATTAACCACTTTTTACGAGGAAGGTAGTACACCCAGACACACAACGAAATGAGTATTGAAACCGCAAAACAAAATATCGCGAACTGCTCAATGGAAGATCCAGTGCTCAGTGCAAATTCGTAGCCTGGTGCATAGGCATACCATGAAATATAATTTTTGGCATCAGCAAACTGATAGAGTGATACGGATACGTTTCCTAAAATTGATTGATAGTTATTGACTGTATTTTCATTGACAGCAAAGTAATTCAGTGCAGTTTGACACGTATTTTCTTGATAAACTGTCATCATTGTATTATTGCATGAGTAGCCATATATACATTTGTTATTATTTAAAATATACTGTGTCTGAGTGTAGTTTCCAACCTGAATTCCTGCCATTCTGCAAAAAGTATTTCCATTTGCCATTTTATACGCAGCATTTGTTTCTGTCCAGGTGCTATCCAAGTATGTGTTGATCCAGCTTGTTAATCCTCCTGATGCTTGTAAATCAATTGAAGACACGCAGCAGCCATCTCCATTGGTACTGGGGAAATTGTTGAATCCACAATAAGGAATGGGATTGATATAGTAGTTTTGTGGCGGACTGGAATCATTGAAAAGGAGCAACGAAGAAGGTATACCTTGGCAATCAAAAGTTGTCCAGATTGATTGTAAAATCATAAGTAAAACGTCATTCATTCGATCAGCAAGAAAACATAACTATCAACAGAAATTAGATTTTCATTGTTGGGAAATCTTTTGAGTCTGGCCCATCACTGTGGTTTTATCAACCAGCTTTTCAACCTCAACAGGCTTTTTGGGCAGCTTACTACACCCTTAACATTCACAATAATAGAAACTTTGATTCTGGGTCTGAGGTCAAATTACTGAGCTGACAAGAGGTTACATTTTACTTTTAGCGCTAATTAACAGCATTTTATTGAGATATAGTCAATTCATTTTCACTGTACCGCTTATCATTGCCGTCTTTTCAACAGCCTTTGAATTTGAATCCGCTGCTACAACCAACTGAGGCTTTTTAGCAGGTTTAACAAATTCCGCAACGTACATAGTGAGGTATTCATATAGAATGACAATAAGTAGATAATGGTTATTAGCGATGCAGACAAAAATTGAAGTCATATCGATTACTGCTTGGTCACTACCCAGCCATATCGTATAGTGCGTAATGTAGTTTGACAGCACGTACACACCCACAATAAACAACTGAAACCCAAATATAACCAAGATTTTCCAATATTTTAAAACCAGAGCTTTCCAATTGGTTATTTCCCCCTTCTTTTTCTGTACCAGCCTTCTTTGATGTACAATCTTCATAAATAATAGTAGAACTGGTGTGAAATCAACGATAAACATAATGACAGTGTAAGCATTATCTGCCGAGTAGGCTGTCAAACTAACAGAGTAGTACAAGTTCAAGTCAATCGTTTCAAAGTTTGCCAGAATTAAAAGATAATCTTGATAAATCATTGGTGCCTCTAGCCCAACATAAATCAAGGTCACGAGTGTATAAGAAATGAATCTTTTGTAATCACTATGAATGTTTAGTATCCGATTAACTATTGAGCAAGAAAGATAGTTGCCAAACAAGTAATAGATTTTGGACGCATCGAGAAAAGTGTTTGTCCATGCTAATTTAAGAGAGTCTGTATAGATGGTGAACGAGTATACAGTGTACAGAACAGTTCTACCTGCACAGACAGTAGCCATGATAAGGAAATACACTTTTCGCCTTTGAAGATAGTATAGCAACACTCCTGTTGCAATAGCGATCGCAACTGCATAGAATAGCACAGATAATATATCAAATACAGATTTGGTTTGGTTGACTATTTCACCTCCTGGAGCACTTGTTATCCAATTCACATAGTTTTTTGCTTCTGTAAAGGTGAATAATGATACTGATACATTTCCAATAGACGAATGATACTCTGCTACTCCTGGTTGCACGTTAAAAGTTTCAATTAGGTTTTGACACGAAATATCTTGGTAAATGGAAAGGATGTTTCCGTCACACTTGCCACCGTATATACACTCATTATTTGTTAGAAAATATGCAGTTACAGTGTCATTGTAAATACCCAAAGTCGTATTTGTAATTTGACAGTATGTATGTCCGTTAGCTTGAGAATGAGCAGCATTGTAGACACTCCAATCTTGACCAAGTTCAGTATTCAACCAGCTAGTTCTACCTTGCGATCCGTCAACTTCTCCAAGGTCAATTGAGTTTACACAACATCCTTCACCAGTGGCAGTTGGGAAATTGTTGTACCCACAATAGGGAATATAGTTAATCCAGTAGTAGAATTGTGGAACTGTGTTTAGGGAATCGTTGAATATCAGAAAGGAAGATGGTACCCCTTGACACTGGTAGGTAGTCCACAGTGATTGAAATATCATAAAGAAACGAGTACGCGTCATTCTGTAATATAAGCTCAACAGAGATCAGTCGTGCTCTTTTATATAGCCTCAAGAGTACCAAAAGCCTGGAATAAAAAAGAGCAAGAAATCTTTAATGTAACAATATATATTATTTATGCAACAGAATGAGTATGGCGAACGCAAATATCAGTAAAATCAATTTCAGATGCGGCCTGCAAATCTTCAAATAGAGCAGCAAGCTTTGGCGATGTGATAGCAGAAGGTTTAGATACAACCTTCTTTGGAGCAGTTGGAGCATTTACTTTTTCTCTGGCCCAATCACTAGCAACTCCAGGATCCAATGAATTGGTCTTTTTAAGGGTTCTAACAGAGAGGATTTTGCTACGCTTTTGGTACTGCTCCTCCTGTTTCTCTTCCTTTGTAAACCATTGATTAATATTCTTTTTCATATCCGAAAAGAAGGAAACCAGCTTGTTCTTGGAATGTGCTTTTCCTTTGCCGTCGCAATTAATACACTTGTGACCATTAAACAATTTGGTGCCATAACAAAGCGAACACAACTCTACGCTTTCTTGAGTAAGTAGAGTTGAAACGGAAGCGTGAGAAGTATTTGCATGCATAGTCGGAAGCTCCGGCTGTTTCTTTGGTTTAGGTTTGAACAGATTTGAAATATAGGAAACTGATTTGTCGAAAATATTTTGTTTGAATTGCGCAGTGCCTGTACCATTGCAGGATGGGCATTTTTCATTCTGGAATGTTTTACTGCCAAGGCACAGAGTACATTGTTCCGCGGATTCTATGGATATTGTAGAGTTGGTCATTGATTGCTGGGATTGTATTCTAGTATTGCGGGTAGTCAGAGGGATATCTTGTGCAGGCTCTTCAGCTTTGAAGAAAGAGTAATATGTACGTTGGAACCAAGACTGTTGTGGTTGTTCTGGTTGTTTGAAGAAGCTCGCAAAAAACCCTGTTGGTTTCTGCTGCGGCTCTACCTTTCGCGGCGGTAATGGAGGAGGGAGATTATCGTCAATGTCTATTCTTGTCTCGTCAAAAGTAACTTTCATTTTCTAAAATTTTTTCGCCGTTGATCCCTTTAAATCTTGCGGTAAAATTGTGGCTGAGGAACACTGTACTTGCATTTCGAGTTTGTGATTGGTGAAATCCAACAAGAATTAAATTTAGTTCCTAATCGGAAGCAGAGAGCGCAATCCGGAATGGTAATAGTAAGCTATTGATGGGGCTGAAATTGTGATAATACAATGTAAAGATTCGTACTTGCTTCGCCCAGGTTCTTTAAAATTCTAAATTGGTCAAAGCGTATTGTGACGAAAGTCAAGTCTGATAGATTGAGCAGTGGGTCATGCGGAGGCAATCTAATCCCTTAGATCTAACTGCGGTGTAATTATTGTGGGGATTAAATTTCCATCTTGTAGTACAACCATCTCTACTTCTCAAATTTATGATGTAGGGAAATGGATATCCAATCACAGATCTTTAGGCGCATAGTGCGGGTACAAATAATGGTCTTTCTGCTGTTCAAAAAAGTAACGCGATAGACTACGAATAATTTATTAACATCTAGTGATGTTGAGGGTTCTGCAATACAATTAAAATATATTCCTTATCTACATTAATTCAGAGTACCTGGAGCAACCATAATCTCATGCTTCTTGCTCCTAATTCTTAGAAAAGTCAAATCATTCTATCTTAGGGCAAAATACCTGCGGGTCCAAATCTCTAATCATACTTTTTGCTTTTGCGGTCAATTGAGTAATTAAAGCGGAATGTTGAATAGTCTTTTCGTGGTCCAAAGTGGTACGGATGGGAATGCCTGCGTTACTTGTATTTACCCTCCATATTTACGATGACTATTCCCTCGACTCCTTTATGCGACGATAAGCGCTTTATTGTTTCTTCTACTTCAGACTTTTGTTCAGTTCAGAATTACCATTTTTAGCTTTGGAAAAAAAGAATCTCAAATTCGCGCTTTTGCAATAAGGAATCTTGATTTTATTGAGCATCGACTTGCACGGAAGGGTCGGATTTCTTGAATGGTTCCAACTCTACCAAGCGGTCGTTAATAGCAGTGATGACAGGATATTTGCTCATATCAACGCCCCATCTAAATTAGTCGTGATTACCTCTTTGCATTGTAAACTTGGGGAACGAGGTATGCATCTGCCAATGTAATTTCATCTCCAAAACAGTATTTTCCACCGTGCTTGATCAACATTGCCTCCAATGCTGCATTAAGAGAGAATACCTTGGAATCCGAGATCAATGAAATGGGCTGCCCATTCTTGTTTAGTTTCGCCAACATAATTTAGTACTCGGAGGTTCTGAATTGGCTGGATATCGCTTCCGATTAATGCGCAGATGGAGCGAACAGTTGCTCTCTTGAACGGATCTTTTGGAAGCAATGGTTTCTGAGGGTACAATTCGTCCACTAATTCCAAAATCGCTGACGATTGAATTACCAATTTGCCATCAGGGAATAAGAGAGATGGCACTACACCATTAGGATTCTTTTCCTTGTACTCTGGAGTTTTCTATTTAAAGATTTTGTACTTGCTCTCCTTTGACCAAGTTTACCGGAATAGGATCGAACGGAATATCCTTGTAATTCAATGCGATGCGGACTCTCCATGAACATGAGCTTCTCCAATAAGTGTATAATTTCAAGTTGTCGGTCATTTTGGGCAAGTCATTTTTCTCACGAGACTTGGACTAAATTGTAGCTTGACCAAGTTGTTACAATCTGCACCATCATGATTATATGGAAACAAAGACTGTTTATGCACCGGCATATTCAACCGAGTGGTTATATGGGAAAGAATCCCAGCCATATTGAGTTAGATCTCCATCCCATGCATTGAATTAAAGCAAACAAACCCAGCAGAGTATATACCGTTTTGATTGTAATTAAGCGGCGATAAGATTGTAATCCAAATGTGTCACCAATTAGGCAACCAGAGCACGTTGTACTGATTGATCATTTGATTTAAAAAGAAGCGTGAACATCTTTGCTTGGATGCTTTCGCTACTAACTGCTGCTGCTGCAAGCTCTCCAATAGTTCAAGACTATTATTCATTTCTAGTTGTTGGGGATTACGGCTTTGCACATAACGCCGTCCAAGATCAACTTGCTACTACAATGAATGGTTGGGCTAGAGATACAGGAGCAGCACATATTGTTGGTGTTGGGGATAACATTTACTATAATGGGGTAAAGAGTATTGATGATTCACAGTGGGATTCAAATTGGTATCAACCATTTAAAGCCAACCAACCTTACCTACGTGAGCTTCCGTGGCATGCGATGCTAGGAAACCATGATTATTGCTATGGCAATCCGTGGGCAGAGATTCAATACAAACAGAATGGATGGCGAATGGACGATTTCTTTTGGTCTTTTAGTGTGCAACTACCATCTTCTAAAACGGCAACCTTTATCTACTTGGACACAAACTTTCTAGCGTACGGGCCAAACACCCAACCGTGGATCTTGCAAGACTGTCACGGTATGTTTGACGTATTCCAGCAACAAATAATCAAGAACAAGTGGTCAGTTGAATCACAACTAAACGAAATCGAAAATCTGTTGTTGAAATCAAAATCTTCTGATTGGGTATTTGTATTTGGTCATCACCCATTGGGGTATGGTCCTTGTGGTGCAGAAGGAAACTTGAATCAATTAGCTTCCTTGTTGGAAAAGTATCAGGTACAAATGTACATTAATGGCCATGTTCATTCGTTGGATTACGGTACTAGTCCATCAGGAACTCTTTACTTTACAAGTGGAGCTGGGGGTGACGTTAATGGTGGTGGATGTAAACCTCAGAACGCAAACCAATGGAGTAAAGACCATTTGGCAGGATTCATCTCGTGCAAGATCCAGGGAAACGAAGCGTATGTTAGTGTGGTTGATTCTCACGGGGCTACAATCTTTAGCACTGCAGTCAATCCTAAAACAAATATACATCCTAAATGAAACTTTTGACAAAGTATCTGTATTCAAAAGTAGATTTATTATTTTAAAATGGTGGTTGAACCTGGCAAACAGTTCTATAGCAATTAATCAAGTTACCAAGCTGGTTACCAAACTTGAACTGGTTGTTACAGTTGGTTTGGCACTGCTGACATTGAGTCACGCACTGGTTGCGTTGTCCAAGTTCATTGCCAAATGGAAACTTTGCTGCACATTTGGCATCACAGTTTGCGAATACAGTTGCTGTTGGAGCAGGTGGAGCAGCTTGAGTAGTTGGCTGTGCAGCAGCAGTAGTTGGCAAAACAAAGTCTGGTGTACATTGAGCAATACACTGGTTTTGTTCACCTAATTGGTTACCGAATGGAAATTCTTTTACACAGTGTTGAGCACAAGCTTTGCAGACATTTTGACATTGGATGAGTCTGCCTAATTGGTTTCCAAAAGGAAATCGTTTGTGACACAGCTGATTGCAGTTTTGTGGATCAGCTTGTGGCATTGGAGTAGCCGAAACTAGAGCGATAGCAGTCAAGATTGTCAATTTCATGTTGGTGAGTAAAGATATGGGCGGTTTAAATACCTTTTTGTGGGCGAAGCAACTGCTGCAGTTTCGTTTCCTAATCAGTCACGCCCCAGAAGCTTGCTGGTTTGGGCTAGTCAAATTTCCACGCAATTCATTTATTGAGCCTACAATCGGGTATCTTTTCCAGACGGAAACCGATAACTACAACCCGCTTTACAGACTCTGAATAGAACTCTACAATTATGGTGTTATTTCTGCCATGGCATTTTTGGCTGGATGGTTGACAGCTGCAAAAGGCAGGCCCTGATTTTCTCGGGCACTTCTTTTGAGAATGCAAGTATTTTCGCCGCACTTGGCTGAATTATCACAAGGAGGTTGTCATAATTTGAAAAACAAGGGAAAACGTTCTTTTTAAAAAGACAATTTGATTATTACAAGAATAGATTTCGTAATTCCCCTTTGCACGCGACCCAAGGAAGACATACGCTTGATCTCCAAAAGCCTTGTTTTCTTGAGAAACGTAAATGCCAGACATTACATTCAAATGTATTACGGGTATACTAGAATCCAAACACATAAAGACAATGAATCTTTTTTATAATACATCTCCACTTTCAGAAGCTGGCCGACTAGGTGTAAACATCCCAGTAGGCACTTTAACAGTATGTACCCTCCTATGAGCCTTCCGTCTATGTACTGACCGCCTATAGCTAAACTGATCAGGCAAACTCTGAGTTTCCATTATATCTAAACCAACTTGACTGCTAGAATATGGTAAATTCCCTCTAAAAGTGAAATTCTTTAAGTCTTGAGTGTTTGGAGATATTGTCAAGTGGTTGGTCATTAAATTGGCCAAGTGTGCGGTAACTTCGTTATCCGACGGTGATAATATTACTCTATAGTTTTCAGGTGTTTCTTGAATGGGTGACATTCTTGGTTTAATTACAGTTGGCTTTGTTGTCAAATTAGACGGGCGTTTGTGTACACTTGGCCGTTGGTAGTGCATTCCATCAGTTTGTAATAGTGGTTGCGCGTTTGAAGTTGGCGGAGCTGTCCATGCTGAATGTACAGATTCGCTATCATCATCAACAAATATAGGTCTAGATGGTTTATATGATCTGTTTGCCATCGGAGACATGCCAATAAAACTAGATCGTTTGCTAGGTGTTGGAGGTGTAACATGCATATCTGGTTAGTATATAGTTACCAAAAGCTTGGTTATTCAACATCTTTCCTAATCCTACTTGGTAATAACCTTGAATTTCGATATCTTCTTCAATAAAAATCCTGGAGCTGTTTCTAGAATCTACCAATTTCTGTAATCCAAGCTCAGCATTTTCTTGCGAGCTGTTAAGCGACTTGTATAGAATATATCCGCTTCTTTCTTCATCAGAGCTATATCCAGAAACAGGATCGTTGCCTAGATTAATATGAATAACCTCTCCATTTCAAATCATGTGGCAAATCAGTTGAAAACTTTTCATTCAAAGGCATCGTTTCTTCACTCTTTTTGCTGATTTCTTTTTGTAACAATAACAGAGACAAGTTGTGTATCATTTGAGGCAATTCTTCTTGGAACATGTTTCGCAGCTGTTTCTCAATTTGGCGTTGTAGCAGCTGTCTTATATTTGGTATATTATCAAAAGTAGAATTCACATTGACTGATTCTAGCGGGTCGTTTTTAAATACTAGAGTGATTCCTCTTTCCTTGTCGACTACCAGTACAATGATTCCTTTGAGTTTCAGTTTCGATATTCTCATTTGCATAGGAACCACTTGGTTAATAACAAATACCTAAAGGGCGGTGGGCTAAGAGCATTGTCCTTGATCCTAGTAGTCTGCCATTTGGCGGAATAGAAAGTGGGTTTGCTTGCACTTGGGTTTGAACAACAATGGAGGCATCGCCTTGGTATTGTAATTTGAATATTCCCTTAAACCTATCCTGAATCAACTCTGATATTTCCAAAATCTCTAGATCTGGAGGCTGGAATTAATCTTGATTACCTTGGTTCCCATGTTCAAAGCAGTTACTGTGATATCACCCACAATATTTTCTGGTTTCTTTCCGGTATTCAGAGCGGTAGTCAGTTGCTCTGTAGCTTTCTCAATGAAATCACTTGAAAACGAAGGCCAGTTGACTTTGAAGGACATTTTTTTGATTTGAAATTTCTTGCTTTAAAAAGTGAAATTATTCTCAGCTGATTCTGATTCACTTGACCAAATGAATGGATATTTCCATTGTTTTCTTTTTTAAAAAATGTCGCTCTTGGTCTTGGGAACTTCTCTCGTCGCTGGAACGCTTGGTGCTCCATGGGTAGATAAGCTAGATAAATCCGGTCTAAAAATACTGAATTATGGTATTAATGGGGTGCAATTGCCTGGGATTATTGAACAAGTAAAAACATTGCAAATCGAAAAGCCGAAAGCAATAGTGATAGTTGCAGGTGGGAATGATGTATACGCCTCATTTCCTGAATTGAAGCAAGGGGTTTTTGGCAATGGAAGGAAAGGAAGACCAGATTCCAGCCCAGAGGAATTCAAAATCGAAATGCTGGAGCTACTAAGCCTTCTTTCGGAAATGTATGGGGAGGTTCCGATAGGGATTGGGAACATCAAGCCCATTGGGGAACAGTTGGATACTAATTTAAACGATCAGCTACGCGCTTTTAATGGGGTGATTGATGAAATCATTTGCACAAAATCGAATTACTCACTCTTGGATTTCTACACTCCGCTTTCTGATTTGTGTCGGCAAAACAATTTGGCAGTAAAGATAGAATCTGATAACCTTACTTTTATGATCAATCCATCGAGGATGATTTACATTTACTCTCTGTACAAGCTTACTCTTGGCTACTATTCCTATGATAGTATTGGGGACGCGAGAGGTTTTTACTGTACCTGTGATGGATCTCACTTTAATGAGAGATCTGCTGCAATAGCTTTGAAGATTGTCTTGGATTACCTCAGCACTTTGAAATAGAACTGATCAATAAAGAGGATTGACAAGCAGATTATCATATTTGACAAGTATTAAATTAATCATATTTGACAAGCAGATTATCAACTTGTAAGAGCAGCGCGGCTGGAGTCCAGCGGGAAATCAAATTGATCACAGGGCACCTTGCTTTGAGGACAAGATGGTATACGTTGAATAACGTTACTAACTCGATCTGTTTCAACAAATGACTTTTTTGATTAATGATCTCTGGTGAAACAAAGTTTGGCTCCTCCTGTGGCTGAGAGTATTTAAAGTTTTTTCGCCTTGTAAACTTTATGTTTAAAAAGTAATTTAAACCTAACGATAGGTGGCTAAAGAAGGGCCCGCCCTCCAAGCTGTTGATTAAAGAAACCATTCATTACGACGACGAACCCCATAGTGCGACCGACTCTGCCTTTGGGGAAGATATTTCAAAAATAGGTACCTATTACTGATACAGACTTTATCTCTGCTCTTCCCCTTGAATTAGCTGCCTACATACTGGGATATACCAGCATCTCTGATCCTACTTTTCTTGTTTCCAAAGCATGGAAATCTGTCAGAGAAGATTCAATGGTCTGGAAGCAGTTTTACCTACGGTCATTCACTCCCCCAAGGGGACCAATTGCGAACTGGAATGAATTATACCAAAAAAGAATGAGGCTGGGTGAGAATTGGAGGAATGGGCTTGTAGACGGAAAGAGTTTGGCTGGACATTTGGATGCTGTTTACTGTATTCAATTTGACTCTGAAAAGATTATCAGCGGTTCAAGGGACCAGACAATCAAATACTGGGACTTGAAAACTTATAAATGCTACAGGACACTTTCTGGACACACCGGCTCAGTCTTATGTCTCCAGTTCAATGAACAGTATATAATATCTGGAAGCTCGGATACTACGATTAGAATATGGGATACAGTAACTGGGGAAACATTAAAAGTACTGTCTGGACATGAATTACCAGTTCTGGATGTAAGATTTAACGACAAGTATATATTTTCTGGTTCCAAAGACTGTACAATCAAAATGTGGGATTTGAAAACCGGAGAGCTACTTCACACATTCACTGGCCATTCCGCTGCAGTAAATTGCATTTATGTTCATACCGACAGTGTGGTGTCTGCAAGTGGGGATGGATCAATCAGAAGATGGTGTCTTAAAGAACTCCGCATAATTCAAGAGTTTAGAGGACACGCTAGAGGCTTGGCGTGTGTTTTATATGATGGACGCACTATCATTAGTGGCTCAAATGACAAAACTATTAGATTCTGGAATACAGAATCTGGCCTCGTCCGCGAATTAAAGCAGCACACTGAACTAGTCCGTACACTAGCATTCAACCGGGATTTCATTGTCAGTGGAAGCTACGACCAAAGTATCAAAATATGGGATTTTGATGGTAATTTGATACTAGATATGAAAGACGCTCATCGTAGTTGGGTCTTTCATGTTCAAATAGATTGTACAAAGATTGTTAGTAGTGGCCAAGTAACTTTTATTAATTATAGGACAACAAGATTATTATTTGGGATTTTAGTAATGGGGAAGATATGAGTATGTTTGTATGAATAACAATAAATGTTTTGCTAGATTTTAAGTGTATTAGAATCTAATTGGTTGAGTACAGTATAATTGGTTGAGTTTATCAGTTGAGTATGATATTAGAACCTAATTGGTGGAATATATCAGTTGAGTATGATATTAGAACCTAATTGGTGGAATATATCAGAAGACTGTCATACTAGAACCTAATTGGTCGAGCACTTGATGCAGATATCTTTGTAGAACCTAGCTGATTGGATACCGTAGAATCTAATTCAAGGTAATGTGAAATCTGAATGAAAACAGAATAGATGATCCAGATCCTTCCTTTTTAATTTTGGTGAATCATTCAAATCTGCGGTTGATAAGCGTGTTGGTGAATCATCAAAGGCTTTAAATATCCGAGTTCTAAACATCCTTCCGAGAAAAATGAAACATGAATATCGAGTCGTAGTATCTGGAGCCGGTGTTGCCGGTCTGACCTTCACTGCCGAATTGTTACGCCAAGGAATAGATCCCAATGATATCCTCCTTATTGATAATCAGCCATCAAAGCGCAAGTTTACAAAAGCCTCTGTTCTTCATTTACGTGTGCAAGAGATTCTTTCTTGCTATGATTTAACAGAAAAGATGCAAGCGTATGGTAATTGGATCACTAGTGCTTCTATTATCTCTAATGGTAGTGTGCTGAACACTAATCATCTTCAGTTGCCACTATATTCCAAGCACAAGGGGTATATCGGTACTGAGCAGTGGCTAGTAGAGCAAACGCTTTTAGATTATATTACTAGTAAAGGCGGACAGGTATATTGGTCAACAGAGATTCAAGATTTTGATCAAGGGGATTTGATTCAGGCACGAGTAAAGCACAACAATGAAATCAAGACCGTCACTACACAGTACTTGGTTGGAAGTGAAGGTGGCAAGTCTACCATTAGGAAACATTTGGGATTGTCGTTTGTAGGTGAATCTGGGCCACTTGCTGTTGCCGTTCACTTTAAGGGAGACAAACTCAAACATACAGATGAAAACACTCTGAATATATATGGTAATTCTACTGGTGTAGCGTTAAGTATGGGAATGCCTAATGGAAATTGGATGGTTGGAATGGATGTTTCCACAGCAGAAGTTGAAGAGTACTTGAGTGAATCTAAAGACCACCATGGGCAATACTATTTCGACAAGGAAATGCCCGACAGCTTTCTATCTAAATTAATACAAAAGAAACTGGACCCAGACTTTACTGGTTTTGACGCTGTAATCTGGAAATCTGGGTACAGAATACAAAACCGTATAGTTGACAAGTTTGGCAACGGAAAGAATATCTTTTTGATTGGGGATGCTGCTCATTTAACCTCACCACAGTCTGGATCTGGAATGAACTATGCTATCTATGATGGCAACAATCTAGGTTGGAAGCTAGCAATGGTTCTTCAAAAGCTGGCCTTACCTGTCATTTTGGATACGTTTGAACAAGAAAGAAGAGATGCTACTCAAGCTTTGCTTCAAGTCACGAAACAAATCGACCAACTGACTACATCCCTCACTACAATGTCGTTATTTGGGAAATCAGTTTTATCTACGATGCTAAAACTTCCACCATTTACTATTCTTCAAGAATACCAGCGGTTGTTTGGCCATGGGTTTTCACTTACTTACAAATCACTGCTTTCATGTGATACTTACTCTACCTTTCTGACAAGTGCGTATGAAAAGGTGTATTTTGATGGGCAGTACGGCGTTGGACAACGGTTTAATCCATGCACTTTGGACTTTATCAAAGAACGTTTCTTGACTGAAACATCTGGATTCAAAGTGGTGTACTTTGCTGATTCAATTGACACTTTGGAGTATGCTCAAAGGAATACAGAGTATTTGTTAAACAAGATCAAACAAGTTACTGATGTCGTTGTGGTTCCTCTAACTAGAAGGGACATTTATTCTACCTGTAAAATCGACAAGGGAATCATGGTTATTCGACCAGATGGGTTTGTTGGGTTAAAGACAAGAGAACTTTCTTTTGGTTCTATTGCAAAGTACTTTAACTCGTTTTGCCCGCAACTTCATACTGTTGACCCGACCTCTATCTTTTACAACTAAATACTTGTATCAAACCATTCTAAACTACAAATAACGTGCAGATAGCTACCAAATATATCCTGCTAATAAACAATCACATTTATAATCAAGTAGATCCAATTTGGCATAAAGGCAGTCTCCAGAACGACTGTTACCCAGGGCAGATAATCAAGAAAAGGCAGCATTTAACACACCAAAATCCATTAATTCAAATGTTTGAAGAATGGAGTTGTTTATTTCCTGTATCCCAAGTATAGAATGATATTGGAAATATTTCCGCATATATGTAGCCCACAATGAAACATTGAACTGCAGTTTTGGTCATTCGACTGTCGGGCTAAATAGTATAATGAGAATCCTGTCAGTACAACCATGTAATATTGTACTTGATACAGACTGCCATAAGCTAGCACCAAGTGATACAGGAATCCTAGACTGGCGCATATGATATCAATAGTTCTCCGTATCCCTTTGGTTGGGTGACTCCAGTAGTTTATCGAAGTTACCCACACAGTGAAACACACCAGCGCACAGAAATATAATTCATATGTTATTGCGGTTATAATCGATAGCCATATAAATTGCGCTACAAATAAAATCCTTCTACTGTATTGCGGTGGTAAAACCAGAGTCATGTTTTGAAAAAAGTTTCAGGTTCAGTTCGCGTATTGATGTTTATAAAACCAACCGACCAGTCGACACTACCCGCCGCAAACTGGCAAGACAAGGCAGGAAATGCGCACTTTATATTGCAGTCTAAAAAGCCAGATACTTTCCGGTCATTCTTTTCAAACTTATCAACTCAAAAGGACGGATTCAAGAAATCTGTTTCGGAATATGATTTCAGGATTATCTTGCAGACGCAGAAAGCAAAGTATGTGATTGCGGTTGACGATACGTTTGAAAAGATTCACGAGGTAATTGACTCTAATACAGGATTGGAATTGGGTGGAAAAGAATTACTTGATAAAGCTAAATAAATTGGATTCGAAAGAGCTTAAAAGGAACACGGAACAATTTGATCAACTCTTGCTCAAGCAATTTGAAGAAATGGTGCTGGAACACGCCAGTAATAGCAATTAATATAGACCCTCAGTCCGTTGCCGCGCAGTCAAAATTGACTGAATACAAAGCGATTCTGAATAGCAAGTTCAACGGAGCAGAGGATGATGTCCTTTTGAATGGTAACACGTTTTTTATCCAGTGTACGAATGCGCTTTTTCTGATGCAAACATTAAAGGAAATCTAAGCATATGTAGAAATACATTTTACTTTATTGGAAAGAGAGATAAGCCTGAGGCGGGAGAGGCGGATGTAGAATTATCAGTCCTATATCGGGATGTGAATTCCCTAGAGATTGTAAATTCTAAAAAATTACTCGCTATGGATTCGATTCAAGTTGGAACCAAGGATCAATCAGTAATGCTTGCTAACGCAGTATCAATTTACCTTGTCAGCAAACAGAAAGGAGGTTTTTCGCATACTGTGCAGTTTATGCAATGCAGCAATGAATAGGCTGATCAAAGGGGCAGAAAACTCCCTCTCTGCTTCTTCCGAAATGTTTTCTAAAAACAATTCCAATTTGACGGGCGATTTGAGCAATAACGTCATGAACAAAGGAGGAGGATTGTTGATGGTTCGCTCCAGAGAAGAATATGGAAATGATGCCAATCAAAAGATTAAAGAGTCAAACTTAGGAGAGGCGGATGTGTTTGAAATGACTCGGGAGTCTCAAACAGAACTTGAACCAGTTGACACAAAGCACGTATTAATTGCTCGTTATTCACACATTAAAACAGCGATCGTAAGCTCTTTGCCAGATCTAGATGATCAAATTAGAAATTTGGAATTCAGAAATTTATTTCGGCTTTCGTATCAAGAAACAATTACAATGGAGGAATCGCCCTCTCATTTGTTCATAAAGTCGACATCTTCATTTGTCACTGGGAATCTGTATCTTTCTCAAAATTTTGTGAATTTTTGTGCAATCCCTCCGGTATTAATCAACCAAGCAACCTCTACATCAATGTTATTCGACTCCCAGTCAGATCCACAAACCATCCTTGTTATCCCATATGCCCACATTGTTTCTGTCAAAAAGCAACCGCCAACAGCTCTTTCAACTGGCTTGAAACTCTCAATATCTTTGTCTGGATATTTGGTTATTTCAACAAAAAACAAAATGGAAATCTGGTTTAGTTTTGCAAGCAGCAAAAGCAGAGATAGGGTTACTGATGAGTTATTTGCCAAAATTAAAACGGTGGATTGGAAGTTTGATGAAGACATGATTATTGGAGGGAGGAATGGTCCACAATCAGTTGATATCAAGACTAGGCACAGAAGAACAAGCAGTGTTTCACAAACATCGGTCGATTCTCCACAAATTGCAGATTTGCATGGCACTAAACTTCATATTCAAACTACTGGATTGAAATTTGTCTTTCCTCAAGTTGGAAAGAAGGCAAATTCTGAAATTGACCGGTCAACCCAAGCTGACGTGAACAAGTGGTCTGAATATTTTGAAAAGTTTGGAAGAGATGTTTGCATTATCAAGGATGTGAAAATGCTCCAGGATATGATTATTTCAACGAATGGTGTGCCGGATATATACAGAGGAGATTTTTGGATGCTCATATCAGGAGCTTGGTATTCTAAACCCCCCGCGGGATACTATGAAGGATTGTTGAAGAATAACGAGCACAATATAAATCCGTTTGCAGAAGAGATTGAAAAGGATGTACGAAGGTAAGCAGAGCTGATAGTAGGAGTTTACCCGAACATCCAGCTTATCAAACCTCTGTTGGAATAGATGCCTTAAGGCGAGTTTTGACTGCGTTTTCGTGGAGAAACCCTGCAATCGGATATGCACAAGCCTTGAATATAATCAGCGCAGTTTTACTATTGTACTTGAGGGAAGAAGATGCCTTCTGGCTGCTGTGTAACTTGTACTCTGATGTTAGGTGTAATAGTAGAGAGGCTGCTTCCTGATCATTATACCAAAACTCTTGTTGGAAGCGTAGTGGACCAAGCAGTATTTACTCAACTTGTCGCGCAACACCTACCGAACCTTTCTGCACATTTAACCAAACTACAACTCGACCTATCTACTTTTTCTGTGCCTTGGTTCCTCTGTTTGTACCTCAACTCAGTCTCATTGCATATTGCAATCAAATTCTTGGACAGTTTCTTTTTACAAGGTCCAAAGTTTCTATTTTGGGTAGCTGTTGGAGTATTGAAAGTTAATGAACCGTCGTTGATACAGCGAGGTAAAGATGACGATATTTTCGTAGCAGTGTTGAAAGACTTTTTTTCAAGGTTGGGAATTCAAGAAGGAAGCCCTGATTCTCCAGTGTCGCCAGCCGTACAAGAAAGTAAAGGAGATGTTACCACCATGACCGGAAAAGCTCTATATAACGTATTGATGGGAGACGTCTGTAATGTCTTGGGACCGTTAATCACAACGGAAGTCATTGAAACTTCCAGGATGAAATACAGATTAGCGGTAGTTCACAGGATGGAAGCCACCAACAGAAAATCGCAGGTTCGTACACTGTGTGAGCAGGTTTCGCTCAGCAATGATGAAGTTGGATATGTGTACGACGAAGTTCGAAGATTGGAGTACATACATGGAGATGAAGAAGAGGATCCTGAAGGTGTTTCTGCTCAGTTGTCAAAGTCTGAGAAAGAGGCGGAGGCTTCCATGAGAGTCACCCTCTCAAATAAAGGGGGCTGGGGATTGCTAAGGAGATACACCCTACCGAGTAACCAAAAAGTCGACCCTTCACAAAAGACAATATCGTTGAGTGATTTTAGGAGAATCTTCAAAGTCGTGTCTCCTTTCCACAAGACTGCTACAGGTAACAAGGATATTAACTGAAAGGTGAATCTCAAAGTAAAACAAATGAAAATACCCCCGAAGAATTTGCAATGCCAATCATTGATCGCATATACTACTACTGCTCCTTCCAATTTAATTTTGTACAGCGGCAGAAAAGACCTGGTATTGATATCAATGATATCGGGTTTATTGTTGATCTAGCAGCGATGGTTCACGTTTTAGATGCACTAATGAAGCAGCCACTTCATACACGATTACGATTTGTGTTTGACCTCTACGATTTAGATGGCGATGGATATCTAGACAACGTAGAACTAAAAGCAATCATGGATTCCTTCTTGGAAATGTTTCAAAAATCAAAAAAAGTAGATGAAAGAGAAGAAGAAACCTACCTTCGAGCAGTTTCTTCGTTTTTATCTGCTGCATTGAAAATGGGCAATAACAAACAGGAAGCAGGGAAAGACGCCAAATCTGCATTTCTACTTAGCTTTAACGAGTTTTTGCTTGCTGTACTCAGCCAAAGCGTCTTTGTGGAATACTTTGAACGTACATGGAGTATTGAGCAAAATCTGGGAAGAGTCAAAGTTATCTGGGCTAGCAAATCTCAATAGTTCACATATGCGTATTATTCGTATTTATTAATAGAATAAAACATCAGTTACCATCTTGATTTTGTAGCAGAAAAAAGCAGTATTGGATCTAGATATGAATCTAAATCGGTTTCCCGGTGTTCAGAACTACGCGTAACCGATTCGGGGTTTCAATGTCTCTTTTGTGTCATTGAATGAAGGAACATACCAGGATGCGATGGAAATGGGAAAGGCAAAGACGAAATTACGACAGCAAAACTCGTGTTAAATGATATGTTGGAGAAAAGTTCAAAACGAAATTTATTGAGCAAATATCAACCATTTTTCTTTTTACATCTTGAAAGACTTGAGTTTGTTAAATAACATTATGGAGCTACGTCCTGGCGAAATTCACCAAGAAAGCTGGAAACAAGATCATCAAAATGGTCGTATATTGGGTAGCAATCATTTCGTATAGAATCATCTACAATATTGGATAGCGATACTAGTGGTTGTTTAGGATGTTCATTCTGTAAAGTGATTTCTTTTTCTCGTTTGCAAGTCTTGCCGGTAATCCACACAAAATTCGGATACTCTAGTTTATGCTTTTGAAAGGCAATTCTAGATTTTTGATGGTAGTACTCTTTCACTTCAATCGATTCGTTTCGCCAAAGCCTTCCTGCAATCTTTGCTATGTCTTTAGAGTTTATCTTTGGATGTTTGAGTAGAATCTCGTGTTTCTTGTCCATACGATAACAGAAATAAGCATTACAAGGCTTCTTTACTTGGTCCTTTATCATTCGACTACGTTTTCTTTGGTAGATACACTGCACCGCCGTTTTATACTACGGTCAATGTAGGTCCCTGTTCGGTAGTTTTCAAAAACGAACACAAACCTCTTTAGTATTGCACAGTCGGCTTGTTTTCTATTCAAACCTCCTTATAACAGAAATGAAACAATCGTTAATTGTTGCTGGATGCACGATGATTCCAACTCAAGGTGTACACTGAATCAATCTTGGATTAGTAAATTGGTTCTCTCTAATGTATAGTTTAATTGGGACAGAAGCTACAGCCAATTGGATAGTCTACGGAAGATATGCAGATCGATTCATAATTTAATAGAGCACTTGGATTTCTGTAGTATACAGGCGATTTAGGACAAAAAAGTGGATCAGAAGATAGTTAATTCAACAGCCTTCTTTTCCAGAGATAAACTAAAAGGCTAATTAATCATGTATTCCATTTGAAATACATACGATGACAATCGAGGCTGTAAACTGTTTTTTAATCCACAGAGTGGAATAATTCTATGATGATGGCGGTTGATTTCAATATACTCTAATTACGTATTCGAGAATAATTAGGTGCTGGGAGTATTGTCCACCCTTCCGCACTATCCGCCAAAGAGGTTCATACTAATTCCGGCGGACACTTTTAAATACTTCAATGGAAAAAAACAAAAAAGATAATAATAATATCGGTTTATTTACTCTAATTTAACTTCCAGAGGAAACTCCTCTAAAAAGCTCTTTACAAGGTCATCGAATGCTTCATATCCACATTGCAGGTTACCGATGAAAGACTCTTCCCGCTTTCGTTTCCCAGTCTGCCATATGAAATTTGGATAATTAATCTTGTGCTCTTCAAATGCTTTCTTGGACATTTCTCTATATATCTGTTTGACTGAATTTGGCTCAGATTTCCACAGTTTCGCTGCTATTTTAGCTACTTGCATAGAATTGATATTTGGATGTTGTTTTATAATCTCGTTTCGTTTTGCCATTCTGTAGTAAAAGTATGCATTGAGTGGCTTCTTTACTTGATCTTGCATTATCAATCAATAAGTAAAAACAGCGGCCTTTTTATTGTTTTTCGCTACTCTTTACAATTCGGGTGGTGATAAGGCTTTGGTTACCCGTCACGAATGACATTTCCCAAATCCAACAAAAACCAAAGACCGCAACGCCTTTTAATTGGCAAAAAGTGCAATAATCTCGTTATCTGGTACATGCTAAAGGTGCTAAAGGAGTTGGAAATGGAGTATATCGGTTTGTGGTCACGTTGGGAAGTGGTACAAAACTACGCCACAGCTGACACGAATTTTTTTTCGCGTTTCATAAAACGAGATAACCCTCAACACACGTTTGTAAAATCCCAACGGATTAAACACGATTTATAGCAATAGAACATATCGCACTTCCACTTTGGATAGATAGCACACTTTTAAAAGAGTACTTTAGAGCCCAAGAAAAAAACGTGGTCCATTCCGATATGGAACACAAAAAAGACGTCGGATGAATTGATTGATTTGTAATACTCAATTTGGAGAGACGGGATTAGTAGAGGTTGCACAGCTATCAAGCCCAATGACTACTTGGATTATTCTATATATTCTGGTAGATTGTTGATTAAACTTACAATTTCCACCAGAATGAAAATTCGGGAATATATTTACATTGAGACACAAAGTATTGATAGTGCAAGACCCTTCCTTGTTTAACCCGAACTGGATTCGGAGTCGACCGTTCAAGAACAGTTGGTATAAGGACAACACTCACAAACAAAACGATGACCAACTACTTTACAATATATAATGTTAAAGGTTTATTAAAAACATTTAGTAGAAGAATCCAAGGATTTTACCACCAGTCTTCTTTCTACGAGCTTCTTCGTGGTCCATGATACCAGCAGAAGTGGTCAAGACAAGGAAACCGAATTGACGGGATGGCAAAAGGTTGTTGATCCAGGTTTCGATATCCTTTTGTTTGACGTTGAATCTTGGGGAAATAACACCGCACTTGTTCAAACGACCAATAAGTTGAATGATAATTTTTCCAGAACGATGGTCATCAACAATTTCAAATTCACCAATGTAGCCTAAAGAATTAGTAAGGTTCTTTGTGAGATTGTCGTGTTGTTATAAATCTTGAAATCTTTTGAACGATCTTCAAGTTGTAAGACAGCACTTTGCTATATCGCATGCTTAAAAGATGAATATCCATTGATATTATCCGACAAGCATCCAGTTATACATGCGAAACTTTTGTGACTTACCATGCTTTTGCATAACAGACAAGAACTTGACGATAACCTTGGAGGATGGGCGGACTTGGACTTGACGTTTTCCAGCCTTTTCAGCGTTAACAATGCTCTTGAGACAATCAGCGAGGACAGAGATACGGACCATTTTTCTATCGGTTAGACCTGCATTTATGGTGTCGTCTTGTCAACGAGTGAACGTGAAAACAAGAGATTCATAAATGCACCTACAAGCTGCACAGAGTAACATTCTCTATTGGTATCCCTTACGAACATAAATATTCTCTGTGGTTGCGAGCAGGTTGAATGATAAAGAATCCTTGAAGACTGACATTTTCCAACCTTACCTTTAAAGTGTAACTTTTTTGAAAATCAAAGTGTGAAAAAAATTGAAAATCCGCAAATATGATTGGATGAAAAAAAACTTCCGTGTGTGGCTTAAAATTCCATAACCAAAAATCATAGAAATAAGCTTTCTTTATTATCGAGTTAGTGATTCGTAGCATTCTTGAAGATCATACTGGAATAATAAATTAGTTGGACCAACAAAAGTACTCCTCCTAAAATACCAATATTGGTTTTGTAGCTTGGTTCATTTGCAACCAAGATGGTTGCTGCCAGCGCGCCAAGAGACGAGATTGAATTGACAATCGCAATCATTCTACCGGATAGATTTGCATTGGGTTCAAGTTGTAAAACAGATGGAATTAATGATACTTTGAAGAATGGGATCGCGACTCCAGCCAAAAGTGCTGTTACCATTGATAGAGCTGTTGAGTTTGAATATGCCAAGACTGCTGTACCAACCAAGCCACCGAAAAGTCCCAAAGTTACAAACGTGTTTTTGTTGCTGGAATCTGAGCTGTTACCTATGAATGGCACTAGGATGGTATAGATGAGGTAATAAGTAGAGGCGATAGTACTAGGGGCCAAAAGAGAATTTTGGTCGATCAAGATATCTTGGTAGAGAGTAAAAATTGATGCCATTGAGCCGCCAACCAAAAACATTTGGATCAGCTTGACGTTTTTGAATAACTGCAAGCTACTACTGGTGCTTGGTCCAAATTGTATTGGTTGCGTCTTGAGCATAAAGCAGGCCCCAAAGCTGAGTGCTAAAATTGCAATCAGTCCGAATAGCGATGCTGGATATTGCACCAGAACACCAGACATTGTAATACCAATAAACAAACCGAGAGAGTAGGAAGCCTCAATCCAGCCAAGTGTTTTCCCTCTTGAAGAGATTTGGGTATCTTTAAATAATGTATGGATGACAGCAAGGAACGACATGGAATTACATATCCCAACAACCACCATAACCATGATACTTCCAACCACAGTTGTAGTTTGATAAATCAAAACACTAGCTGTGAGCGCCATCATCCCAGCAATTTTCATAAACAATACGTTCCACCCACTTCTGTCTAGTACCCATCCAATCATCAAAGAAGACAGTGCCGAAGCCAAATAATACGGAGCATTGTAATTTCCAATCGCTCCAACCAACATACCCATTGATAGCCTGGTGAATAGGACTATAACCCAGGATATCGATGATAGTTCTCCGTGACTATCTATCTTGCCAGAATCTCCGGGATTCTCTAAATCTTCCTTTGTATACAGGATAGGCTTTGATTTAGGCACAGAGTCGGCATTCTTTGCGTTATCCCTGGAAGACTTTTCTTTCATCAGCACTTTGGGCATTTCATTAACTGCATTTTCCAAAGAGCCATTAATTTGGAAATGGATACGATGAATCTTTTCTGAAATTTCTTGGTGGGATCCATGTTGATTACTGGGTATAGCCCATTCACACGTTCTCTTTCTATTTGACTCTGCGCCAGGCTTCAAAAGAGGTTGCAATCCAAGAGTGAGATACACATCCATGTGGAAAAAGAGATAGGGGGCTCCTTCAGATTGGTCAATCATCCAGCATAGCGTGCCACCTGGCTTTCTAGCAGCGATTTCACACAAGTAGAATTCCCCATCTACTTTGAATAACTCCATGTGAAAAGTAAGGTGTTTTGGGGCAGCAATGGCATTGATTATACTTTCACAAAACACTCTAAGCTGTTTATACTCTTGGTCACCTGGTAATATGGATATCCTGCCGCAGCTGATACTGTTTTCAAACAAATCCAGTTGAGTCCCCACACCTTGCATTGGCCAAAGGTTGGTGATATTCCCATCTTTTGCAAATCCATTACACAAGTACATTTGAGGCTTTTCTAGGAACCTTTCCGCAAATTGTTTGTAATGGGATTGGTCTATCTGTGGAGCAAACTTTTCAAAATCACTCCAGTTTCGCATAACATAGATTCCATTTGAAGAGCATTCGTCAACTGGGCGAACGATACAAGGAAACGAATACCTATCGAGAAACTGTTTTACATCACCACTGTTTTTGACATCACAAAAAGGTAGGGTTTTGATGTTACTCTTTACTAGTCTATTTCGCATTTCTAGCTTGTTGCGGTAAAACCTAGCTGTTTCTTTTGTTAGATTAGTATGGAGATTTAGTTCAGAAGCAATCGAAGCAGTGAACTCTACCAGCATTTCGTCGTTATTGTAAATATGTGAAATGCGATATTTCTTGTGCCAAGCAAGAATAGTTTCTTTGACTTCATCTTGCCGGTGTTCTGCATCAGGGATCACCAAACATTCTGTTGCAGTATGGTTAATCTTGACAGTGGAAATCAAAAGGATCGTAGTGTCCAGAGGGAATACATTTCGTGTGAAATCATATTTGTCCACACTAGGATCCAGAATGCACAGGACTGCGTTCATGAGTTATTCTATAGATTAGATATCGGTGAGGGATTTGTCATCAGCCCAGAGTTTTGTATTAGCGTGGCGTGCCACAAATATTTAGGGTTATAGATGGATATTTCTGTCCCCACCTCCAAATAATGTGATCATTAACATCACTACCGTGGACATTAGAACCATCTCTATAGTGAATCGGCGCGTTAGTGACTCTTATATACTGGCTATTTGTGAAATATTGAGCGCGTATTCCAGATAAGATTACAGTATCTACACAGTTGAGTAGTGTACAATAGAATCAAGTACCTGAAAGAGTTATCTGAGAATGATTCCTTTGTAATGCCAACGACTTGCTATTCACATCCAGCAGGCATTAGTTTTTTCAGACTGCTACATGTTATTTCATCTGGTCGATAGCATAATTGGAAAATGGGATAGAGCGATTCCCAGTGAATATGATTAGCTTTTATGAACAGCTTGGGGAGATAATATCCAAGTTGAAGTGCGGTTAGAGCACCCACTACTAGCAACAGAACGAATAATGTGGTGAGAGGGATACATACTGAATCAAGGCACCAGAAAACAGAGGTCCAATAAATAATCCCAGAGCACATGCACCTTCTATCCAGCCCATAACATTTCCTCTCTCTGAAACTCTGGTATAATTCACTAATAACTGCAATAAATGATACTCGATTAGATAAACCTAACAGTGACATTGATGAAAACATAAAAGAGAGATTTGAACTTTGCACAAGTATGTCGACACTAATCCAAAGAGAGAAGCAAGTTTGACATACAGGATCTTCCCTTCATATCTATCCATTACCCATCCAGCAGCTAGTGACGACATAGTAGATGAAGCAAAGTATATCCATCTTCCATAGTATTGCTCGAGCACTTCTTTTGGCAGTAACAACTCCAACTTTTCCATGATTAGGACTTCAAATGATCCCACACATAGCTGCACAAAACCGATAAAATGACAGGACCCATGAGAAATCGTGGAAAGGGATTTGTTGGTTGACCTGGTAAACAACAAATAGATGTCACGCTTTCCAATTCTAAATTTCGTTTGGTACAACTTGAAATTGATTTTCTGCAAGGCTGCTCTTATCAACCACTATTTTTTGCATCAATAGAACAAGATGACAGACCAAACTCTTTATTCAATTTCAAAAGTAGCATACACGCCAAAGTGATCAGATATATACACAGTAGAAGGATATCCTTCCAATGGTGCGTCGCCTATAGTTTGAATAGATACAGGCTTTAGATATCCTCTGTAAAGGATCCTATCTAGCCTTCGATTGTTGCCCCCTTTCCAAATACCAAACGTAATACCATCTCTCTCGAGATCTTTAGGCTTCTTTTCCGCTGTATGCCAAGAATCCTTCCAGTCTAGTTTGAATAGTGCTTCAGATTCAATATGGTCATCATGAACGTTAAAGTCACCACACAAGATTGAAGCATCAGGCAAATTAGCTGATGATACTTCCCACTGATTCTTTCTGTATTCCAAGTCATTAAATCCAGATTCAAAGTGACTAGTGCCGATGCTAACCTGCTTTCCATCCACTTTGATGACGGCTTTTGCTAGATACCTTCCCATCCGTGATTCAAATGGAATCTTTTCGATGGATATGATATTCAAGTCTTTTCGCAACATGATTGTTATACCGTACCAGCAGTCAAATGTGCTTGTGTTTATATCTGACAAAATATAGTTTTCTTGAATGAATTGATTTTCAGTAAAGATCTTTTGTGATTGGTGATTGCATTCTTGTAGGCAGACCACATCCGGATTGTATTTTGATATTTCCTGCAATAATGCGGAATAGCGCTCTTTCTGAAGTAGTCCATCAAACCAGATGTTGTAGGTGACTACCGAAATAGACTTGCGGGGACATTGGTTTTCATGCGGAAATGAAATCGCACTCCATTTTGGTTTAGTGAATGGTATCCAAGTTGTGTGATAGAGATGGCCTTGCAGTTGCATGAGAAATCAAACTGCAAACGAGTTTTAAAAAGTGACTCATTTCGCCACGTATCTTACAATAAAATCAACGCAGAAATAATTTATATTTTGTATGCAATAGCAGACACAATGTGAATCAGGAATTTCATTTTAATCGCTTCCAATAGCACTTGCATTGCAGAAACATAAGAGAATGAGATCGGAAACCTCCTAATCATCAATTTAGCCCTTTGGCGGAGTATCGGAAGCGTATACCAAGTTTGCAGCTGAAGAATAACAAACGGAATATAGTCATAGTAAGTTTGGGCATAGAGAACAGAGAAAAATGCAAATATTCGCTCTACGATATTGAGTGCGGAATTGACATGCCTACCAACATCAACCAACTGTGTTTTCTTGGCAGTTGGAGCGAGGAATTTAACCCAAGCTTCCATGAACGAAATTGCACCGACAGACCCTATCCAGACAGAGTGTAAAATTAAACTAGATACATGGGATTGATTACTGAAATAATTTTTTGTTACTGCTATGCCGGCGATATATACCCCGTAATATACTCTATTTGTAGGCTGGAGCAAGAATTTGCTGATTAGCTGCATTTCAATTTTACAGGAACGTTTTTTCTTTTTTGTTCAGTGCATTGGAACATGCCAATTTCATTGGATAGTGATTAGCTGAGCTCAAGGATATTAGTAATTTCGGTGGGAAAGGCAGTACTCGCTTGCAGTCTAGCTATTGGGATTGAACGACTTTTCAAACAGTGGGCTACAGGTAGTGCGGCCACAAATTGGATTATATTAGCTTTAGAATGAGCAATTCCGCTATTAAATTGGAACTTCAGGGTTAGGGCTAGATGAGAGTTTAAACTTGAGGAACGTTGGATTAAACGCCAACTATTAGCACTCCAGAGTGGATATCTCACTGGGGTTGCTATTTCAGGAGATTCCTGATTGCGATGGATAAAATCAATACAATGGTTCTGATCTATTTAGGTATTAGTTTAATATCATATAAATACCTTTTAATACATATTACCGTTTAGCTGTCTATTATTTGTAATCACACTGTAATTTTAACTTTTTGTCCCCCATGGATGAGTTAGCATTAGTAATGATGAATCAACAATGAGGCCACGCGATTTTCCCTTCTGTCTTCCCACAATAAATCCGCTAATCATAAATATCGATGTTACTGGTATTTATTTTGGTCTAGATTACCCCACTAGATGCCCAAATGTGTTGCTGTACTCCAAAGTTTGCCAGAGGGGTCACGCGGTTTCTAGAAAAATCATGCAAGTGCCACTCTCATGATTCAGAATGACTTTTTTCCGAATATAAAAACCACACCTGTCAAACGGAAATCTTTAAATGATTTCTCCAGATAGTTTTACTGACAAAACAACACAAATAATCTCCAATGCACAGCAGTTATGCACGGAGATGGCCCATGTTCAGCTTGATGCTGTGCATGTTGCAATCAGCCTATTGGACGAACCAGACCAACTGTTCAAAAATATTCTACAGAAATCTGGTGCTGATCCACAACAATGCGAAAGAAAACTGCGATCTATCCTAGTAAAGAAGCCTGCCCAAAATCCTCCACCTACCGAATTGTCCTACCATCCATCATTCGCTAAATTACTAAAGGATTCCAACGACCTGAAAACAAAACAAAAAGACTCGCACATCTCAATCGATCATCTCATTCTCGCTCTTTTGGAAAACAGGGAGATAATGACCCAAATTGAAAGTGTTGGTGGAAACAAGAAAGCCATCGAACAGGCTGTATCTCAAGTTAGAGGCAACAGACATATCGACTCTAAATCTGCCGACTCTACTTTTGATGCTCTTGGTAAATACGCCATCGATATGATCAAATTGGCTCAAGATGGAAAACTAGATCCTTGTATCGGAAGAGATGATGAAATCAGAAGGGTTATCCGAGTGCTGGCCAGAAGAACAAAGAACAATCCAATTTTGATTGGTGAACCCGGTGTAGGAAAAACTGCTATCGTTGAAGGTCTTGCACAACGTATCCTAAGAAAAGATGTCCCTGTTTCTTTGCAGGGAAAACTCTTTTCTCTAGATATGGGTTCACTGATTGCTGGTGCCAAATACAGAGGTGAATTCGAAGAAAGACTAAAGGCCGTCTTGAAGGAAGTTACTGAAGCCGGAAATGTTATCTTGTTTATTGACGAAATCCACACCGTATTGGGTGCGGGTGCCTCTGAAGGTTCTCTCGATGCCGCAAACTTATTGAAACCAATGCTGGCTAGAGGCGAGCTTCGATTGATTGGTGCTACTACTTTGAATGAATACCAAAAGCATGTTGAAAAGGATCCTGCCTTTGAAAGAAGATTCCAACAAGTGCTAGTAGGCGAACCTTCCGTTGAATCTACTATTTCAATCTTGCGTGGTATTAGAGAAAAATGGGAAGCCTACCATGGTGTTCGTATTGCTGATGCTGCCCTAGTTGCTGCTGCCACTCTCTCAGACAGATATATTACCAACAGGTTCCTACCAGACAAGGCTATTGACTTGGTGGATGAAGCTTGTGCTAATGCCAGGGTGCAGCTAGAAACTCAACCTGAAGCAATTGATATCCTCAACAGAAAGATTCTCCAACTCGAAATCGAAGCAACTGCCCTTGCAAAGGAAAAAGACACTGCAAGTATCCAAAGATTGCAAAAGGTTAACGAAGAATTGGCAAAATACAAAGAACAAATGATACCACTGAAGCTAAAGTATGAGTCTGAAAAAGGAAGAGTCGATGAATTACGAACTTTGCAACAAAAGATGGAAGAACTCAAGACCAAGATTTCTGATGCTGAAAGGAGATATGATCTCGCTCTTGCTGCTGATTTGAAGTACGGTGCCGTTCCCGACCTCCAGAAGCGTATTCAACACTTGGAACAACAAAATGAACTTGAAAGGGAAAAGTTGTTTGAAACTGGTTCTCAAGAAGGAAGGTTGGTTACTGAACACGTCTTTGCCGAACAAATCATGGATGTAGTATCAAAATGGACTGGAATTCCTGTTTCTCGTCTCAACAAGTCTCAGGTTGACCGTCTATTGAATCTCGAGGATGCTCTCCACAAACGTGTTATCGGCCAAAATGAAGCTGTCAAGGCTGTTGCTGAAGCTGTACTTCGTTCAAGAGCTGGTCTCTCAGGCACAGGAACTATTGGCTCTTTCCTCTTCCTTGGTCCTACTGGTACTGGTAAAACCGAGCTCTCAAAGACTTTGGCAAAGGAACTGTTTGACGATGACAAGAAAGGCTTGGTCAGAATCGATATGTCCGAATACATGGAGTCTCATGCTGTATCAAGACTTATTGGTTCTCCTCCAGGCTATGTTGGTTACGATGAAGGTGGCCAGCTAACTGAGGCTGTTAGAAAGCATCCATACTGTGTCATCTTGTTTGACGAAATCGAAAAGGCTCATCCACAAGTATTGAACATTCTACTGCAGGTTCTTGACGATGGAAGACTGACTGATGGAAAAGGCAGAACAGTCGACTTTTCCAACACTGTTGTAATCATGACTTCCAATGTTGGTTCCAGCTACCTTCAATCTGCCAATGAAGTGGATCAAGTCGTCAAAGGAAACGTTATGGCTCAAGTTCGTGCAACATTCAAGCCAGAGTTGCTAAACAGGATAACGGACATTGTGGTATTCCATCCACTCCGCAAGAAAGGTAAGAGTTTTTCTAACTGTGTAGAATTAATCAAAATCGTCAATATTCAACTCACAGATGTCGCAAAGAGGCTCGAAGCTCGTAACACCACGCTCAGCATCTCTGATAAAGCTGCCGAATATATTCTTGACCAAGCTTACGACCCACTATATGGTGCCAGACCTCTAAGAAGATACCTTGAACGTTTGCTAGTTACCAATTTGGCAAAGTTGATTGTATCTGGCGCTCTTCCTGAACACTCTGCAGTTCGCATTTTGACCAAGGCTGAAAAGGAAAAGAATGTTATATATCATGACGTTGATGAAAGTCTCGTGTTATCCATTACCGATCGCTCCAATGAAATGGAAGTTGAAAATTAAATAAATTAATCATGTAATTGAGTTCCTTTTGTGTTCGTTCAAACAATGCCATTGGTGCACAGATCACTGTTTTTGTCTTTCTAATCTTCAGAAAAATGTTTCAATTATCCCTCAATGAAATACTGATAATCACTCAACATCTTACTCTACAAGAATATTTTCAGCTTCGCATAGCGGTGACGACAGATCTACCACTAGTTCCCACTCTTTACCCAGAACCATTCTTTGACTCGGTAAAGAACAACAAACTCCCATACTGGAATTTCATCCAACTAAATACCGAATATGTACAGAATTGGAATCTTCTTGCCTTTAGGTTGACAAAGGAGCTTCAACTACCTGCAGTCAAACAACACCTTCAGAGAATATCCAACAGTTGTAAATTAAATATCATCGAGTACGGATCTGGCGATACTACGAGTCTGATGTTGTTGGAATCTATGGATACTGATTTAGCAGAATCTTTAACAGTCTGTTGCCAGTATGGCTACATAGAATCTGTAAAATACTTGCTTTCGAGAGATATAGATCCAACATGGAATAGAAATAAGCCGATAAGAGTTGCTGCTAGGTTTAATCATCTGCAAATTGTACAGTTACTGTTGGAAAATCCTAAAGTCAACCCTTCCGATTGTGATAACGAAATACTTCAGGATGCGGCCTCTGGGGGACGTTACGAAATTGTCGATCTATTGATGAAAGACGGTAGAGTCGATCCTTCTTTTCCAAATGACCAGCCTATTCTAATCGCAGCCCAAAAGCTCAATTTCCGAATTGTCGATCTGTTGTTGGATGATCCTCGAGTTGATCCATCCTCCCACAACAATTTCTTGATTGCGATTTGCTCTACCTACGGAAAAGCTAGCCTTGTGGAAAGACTGATGAAAGATTCTAGGGTATCCCCATCACCAGGAAGCACTGAAGCGTTGATAAATGCAGCCAAGAATGGCCATTTACACATAGTTAAACTTCTGTTAGCTGATGAAAATGTCAATCCTAGTGCTCAAGCGAACGAAGCATTAATCGCTGCAAGTGGAGATGGACACATTGAAATTGTAAAGGAATTGGTCGCACATCCAAAGTTCAGGCTGGGTGCATTTGATTTTGATAACGCAAGTGATTCAGCATTGTTCTTTGGGCATGCGGATGTTGTACAGTACTTGAGGGAACGATTTGTAAAGGAATAAACACAATTTATTCAGGATCTGTTATTCCAATTTATTGAGGGTCTGTTATTCTAATTTATTGAGGGTCTGTTATTCCAATTTATTGAGGGTCTGTTATTCTAATTTATTGAGGATCTGTTATTCCAATTTATTGCTTTAAAAATACAAATTCACCAGTTTCAGCATTAACGCTGACCTGCCTATCTCTACAATTCTTGTTTACATAATACAAGCCCAGCACAAATCGTTTCGTGATTTCATCTTCAGACCTCAAGATTTTCATTTTCTGGTACAAATCTTGTATTGGATCTGGCTTTATCCTCTTGTATGGGAATTTAATATCATCACCACTTTCAAATTCAGAGCTCTGGACTGGATCCATATTCACATCACTATAGAGTTCTCGATTAGATTCACTGTTAGACTCTTGTGTTTCTCTAGCTGTATCCGAAGGATATTTTTTTTGTTCTGTATCAGATACTATTTCATGGAGAGTAGTTGCGTATTCTGCAAATTTAGTTAGGGCACAGTCTGATTTACCCTTTACAAGAGTGACTGCAGCAACAGCATCTAATAGCGGATTCGCGATCGATTTTTTCTCTCCTTCCGCTTTGGTCCGCTCCAATTCGTATTCTTTGTGTCTCTTGGTGTGTACGCCTGTTGCAATGCAATGTGCACGACTGGAGCTATGGGATTTTAAATCAGACAACTGAATACCTCTTCAAATCATTAGTTACCTTTTTTGTTTGAGCCTGTAAACCCAGTATCTGTATTATTAAAGCTGGTTTTTGGTGCATTTTTTTCAATGCAGATTTTACAAAAGACCGCGTCCTTCTCTTCATCATAATGAAGCCAATCCGCTAAGCCTTCAGATTTAGGAAGGTGGAGCCATTTCATCTTGAACCCTCTGGGGGATATTTTCTTTTCTTTCATTAAATTTTTAAATGGTAGAAAAACTACAAAGTTGAATCTCCACCCTACAATGCACGTTGATAATGATTTGATACCATTCATCCATTATTTTAGTTTTGTTTACAAGTTCAAAAAGATGTATGTATGATTGTAAATCAGTCCAATGTGACGTTTTTAGGTTCCTTTCGTCATAAAGTCAAGCTACTCTCCAAACCTTGTGAATCTCACATTTGGAGGCTAGAGCCATCGTTGGGTCATTTGAATCACCCGGCACAACTCAATGATAAAGTCATACGAATCCTCAATGATAGATCGGCGCCCAAAGAGTACAGACATTGACTCATTGTTACAAATCGAGAGACATTATTTTTCAATATGCGTATATTCTCTAATTGAGAATATGATCTGAGATTATCTCCAACATCCCATTGGAACTGTCCTATACTTTGAGAGGAGGTCCTGACATCAAGAAGCAATGTATGGTAAACCTCGATAATGGGAGAATTATAAGCGGAAGCGTTGAATTATTCAGTGTAGACATTTTTAGTTGGACTCGACGATTTGAAAATACAATTTCCAGCTTCACCACAATATCAATTGGAATGGAAAAGTGATCGTTGACAAGGTGTTTTTTCTTGAATCAAAGATATTCTCTCTGGTTAAACAAAGTTATGGTTATTGCTATTACAGCCGCGCCAGGGACTTGAATTAACAACCTTTCTTTTTCTGGGTACAAAATTAATTACAAATTAATCCATTTTCATTTGAAAATCGTTTTTTTCATTGTGACCAACGGAATTTTTTAAATTAAGTGGACCCGAGTTTGACCACAGACTGTTGAAAAATGACTAAGCGAAAATAAAGATTGCAAAAAGGGATATCAATGGTATTCCATAGTTTGAGGTAGAACTTGAATTGGTATGGGAAACAGCTGAAATGTAACCGAAAATCGGCTCTCTGCCTTGCTTTCTGGAGTATCATCTTGAGGCACAAACTTTTCCTCTTTCTTTAATACCTTAGATAGAGATTCAAATCCTATCAAAATCCAATAGATGGTAGAGCCTAAAGTAAGAAAGAAGATTTGATTGTGTGAGGTCAGGGCTTTCAAGAAGGAAAAGAAGGAATCTCTCCACAAGACACGTGATAACTTTTTGGGTATAAATGGATGAATTCTAGGAAATTCTGACGCATCAATGTTATCGATCTTATTCTTGTTGAATGTCGTGGTTGCTCCTAGACCTCATGTAACTTCTACAACAACAACGACTACTACTAAAACTACCACTACAACTACTACCACAACTCCACCCGTTACTACTACAACTCCACCTGCTACTACTACTCCACACGTTACCACTACTGTCCCAACTACTACCACGACTGCTCATGCTACTACCACAACTCCTCCAGCTACTACAACTCCACCCGTTACTACTACCACAACTCCTCCAGCTACCACAACTCCTCCAGCTACCACTACCACACCAGCTACCACAACTCCTCCAGCTACTACTACCACACCAGCTACTACTACTGTCCCAACTACAACCACCACTGCTCAAGCTACTACAACTGCAGTTCCAGCCACCACAACCACCACTGCTATTGGAACTACTTCAGGTGGCGGTTCGACTTCCACAGCTACTCAATCGTCCGCTACTCCATCTGCCACCGTCTGTGTAGCTCCAGTGGACCCATGGGGTCAATGTGGTAAGAACTTGTTTAAATATAGGTGGACAAGGGTATCTCGGCTCAACCTGCTGTACATCTGGCTTTACTTGCGTATACTCATCTACATGGTGGTCCGCATGTCAGCCAGCCCCAATCAGCTCTGGCACTACTACTGCTTCTTCTGCAGTATCCTCTGCAACTGCTACATGCTCTTCTCCAGTAGCCCCTTGGGGACAGTGCGGTAAATATTGAATAATTGTAGGTGGACTTACATACTTTGGTTCTACCTGCTGCCAAACTGGATATACTTGTGTTGCAAACAGTATTTGGTGGTCTCAATGCCAACCAGGCTCTGTTGCTACCACCACTCAAGGTGGTGTAACTACCACTACTGGAATTGCCACAACCACTCAAGGTGGTGCCACCACTACTGAAGGAACTGGAACATCTTCTGCCGTATCCTCTGCAACTGCCACATGCTCTTCTCCAGTAGCCCCTTGGGGACAGTGCGGTAAATATTGAATAATTGTAGGTGGAATTGGTTACTCTGGCTCCACTTGCTGCCAAACTGGATCTACTTGTGTTGCAAACAGTATTTGGTGGTCCCAATGCCAACCAGGCTCTGTTGCTACCACCACTCAAGGTGGTGTTACCACCACAGCTGGAACTCTCACGTCCTCTTCTGCAGTAGCATCTTCGACTGCAACTTGCTCATCACCAGTAGCAGCATGGTTACAATGCGGTAAGGAACATTTAATATAGGTGGAATAGGGTATTCTGGCTCAAACTGTTGTGAATCTGGGTATAGCTGTGTTTATTCCAGCATCTGGTGGTCCGCTTGCCAACCTGTAACCGGAAGTTCTGGAGGTGTTACTGGATCTGTTGGAGCATGGGCTCAATGCGGTAAGTAAATAATTGAACGTAGGTGGTAAAGGATATACTGGAAGCACATCTTGTGGATCTGGATACACTTGCGTATATTCTTCTGATTGGTGGTCATCTTGTCAACCAAGCAAATAGCTTGCCGCATCATAAACACAAATAAAACTGTGTTTTCATCACCCTTATTGAAATTATCTATTGATCAGGTGACTTTGTCCACAATTTTGAGACATGCCCAAACTGGTAGTGACACCGAAATTATTTGAACAAAGTGCAAGTTTCCTTTCACCTTGATATACATCTCTTCATTCACGGATATGCGAAATTCAGCCATCCAGTCAAAGTTGGCCTTCTTTCGATTTAGTGACATTAAAATGACACGTTCAATCTGATCCCAATTTATGGACATCTGGTGGAGGTCGTTTCCTAGGCATATCTATAGTCTGTGATCAATAGAATCGACTTTATCAGCGAAGTCTTGCCTATTCAATTATGCAGCTTTATCAACTTCTACAAGCTCCAGTATACCATCCGCAACCACTGGTTTGTCATCTTTCTCTTCTCAAGCAACCATTCTCACTCAAACTAGTACTGCTTCTACCTTCGCAGTTCCAACCTGTGCCAATCCTGTTTCTGAATAGGGTCAGTGTGAAGACATTATATACTCTGGCTCAAAGTGTTGTAACGCTGAGTTGGTGTCGCCAGTAGTTCTTGGAGGTCTAGCTGCCAAAAGCCCAGTTCCAGTTTGCCATCGCCTCTAGTACTACAGTACCATCCTCCAACTCTGCATCCCCTCCTTGCTTAACTTTAGTGTCTGAATGGGGTCAATGTTTTGGAATTGGTACACTAGACCAACTTGTGCTCCAGGTTTAACTTGCATTTCAAGCAGTCAATGGTGGGAAGTTGCCAAAAAACAAATTGGAATAAAAAGCGGAATCATCGATCTTTTTGATATTCTGTTTATTGAAAATCTAGTACAATGGTTTGATATTCTTCTTGGAAGCGGATTTTGCCATCTGAACCATAGGTTTAGTACGTTGGACTGGTGCGTTGTGCTGGACAGCAGGAGTATCAGAGTCTTTCAAGAGACACCCTTGCTTGTCGGCAGACCACATGGACTGGATCAAAAACTTGCCATTGGTTCCGAAATCAACATTGTAGGCGCCGTTGTACGGAGAGGTTGCTCCAATACCTTGGACCTTGACAAAGTAGGAAGCGCACTTGTCTCCGTTTTCGTAGCCGGTATCGTCTCTCCATGCGTTGTCGTAATCAGAAGCGGTTTCAGCAATTTCGTGAGCCAGGACGTCGATCATGGAGTCGGCGTGTTGATCCTTGTTGATGGAGTACGCTGGGTCGGTTTGGTTTCTGTAGTATCTTTGCATACATCCCGCGGTTCCTACAGAGCCTCCAGGCGGTGGGAGAGTGCCTGGGCATCTGGTGGCATCGCCAATCATGTTTGACTTTAAGCCAGAGCCAGTGATACCGTGGTATCCACAGTAATCAGTGCAGAATGCGCCATTGCCACTTGATTCAGCGACATCCTTGTAAACAAAGACTGGATAAATTCCATTTGGATCTTGTGGCCAGTTATTCTTGCTAACGGCATTGTCAATGATTGTATCAAGGTCTCCGCTTTGTAGATTCTTTCCCAAAGAGTAGTTGTCAACATAGGAGCCTTTCCAGGTTACTCGACCATTGATAGCTCCATTGTCACCAGTATATGATTTCACAGTGGTCCACCAATCAGATGAGCCCAATCCGTTGATAAAGTTCTTTACAATAGTTTGCGTACCAGTTGAGTGTGAACCGTAAAAGATGGCATAGATATTAACACCGTTAGCCATTACATTTCCACCGTTAAAGTTGATTTGACCTTGAGCAGTTTGAGCAGGTTCTTTGACAGTATAAGTACCAGAAGCTTTATCTTTGATAGTAGGAGTAGCCTGAACAGAAGCAAATGCGAAAAGAGCAGCGACGAATTTCATTGATAACCGTTCAACAATCGCACTATCTTTATATACTTTACGGCAAATCGTGCGTGTTCAACCGCATGGCACACACAGATGGCATCTGTCTCTATTCCAACTACAAAACGATTCAATTCTATGTAAATAGTGAACGAATGAATCACAATGTCTGTCAATTGGTGCAGTTTAACGAGGTGTTGCTTAAAGTTCCATTTGGCTACTATTTTGAAAAATAGTTCTTTCCAAATGAGGCAAAAGCGATAATCCATTCGCAAGTCACACTGAGATTGCAATAGACCTAATCAGCCGGTAAAACACTGTCATTCATTCACTTTCTGAGCATTTAGACTATAGTTGGCCTTTAGGGATTGGCCGCTTTCAGGTCTAGTTTTGTCATTCATACTTTAAAAATGTCATCATTACAAATATTGAGTAACCAGTCAAAACATTCTTATCTGTAAAGCAAGACTAAGGAATACGTCACGGGAAAGGTTGTTGCTCCACAGCTAACTCCAACTCACCACACTCTGTGTTGTCTCGTGGAAAGTACGGTCAAGTTAATGTCTATACGGTCAAGTTAATGTCTATACCGCATTCACGATTACAAATATTCAAGAATGTAGACACTTGAATCCTCCAAAAATTCTTGATCTAAACTTTTCATGTTCCATTTTCAACGAGAGAGGGAACTGCATTCAGTCTTATTTCCCATCGAAAATCTGTTTATACCCTTCAACTTTAACCGCAACCTCACATTCAGTTCAACTAGGGCGCTAGCTACCCTCGATCAGCAGTAATGGGATATTTACCTAGTGTGCTCTGCATAGGGGATACAATTCAGTTATTTTACCTCGCAGAAGAATTAATAGAGATCAAAGAGACAGGACATAAATCGGTAGTATCTGGCTGCGAATTCTACACAGATGCTGGGATGTTTACCACTTGTTCGTTGGATAGCACGATACAAGTATGGGATACCAATGAGTTGACTGCGGTATTTAAATTCAACATGAGGGATCCAGTATTTAGGATCGCCAATAGGGACAGAATAATTGCAGCTGGACTAAAGTCAAAGATGATGCACCTGTGTGATCTCGATTCAGGATCAATGACGCATTCTTTAAAGCACAGCAGTAGCACTACCAGCCTCTGCTGGTACCCATCTGATAACAACTATATCGTATCAGGCGGATTAGAAGGTGAAATAAAACTGTGGGATATTAGAAAGACATCTGAATCGATATGGACAGAGCATTATCCAAGTACGATTAAAGATTTAAAGTTCTTGGATAATCAAATTGTAGTAGCAGCGAATAACGAGCTGAAAATACTGGACCTTGATGGTAAAGACCGAAATGTACTTTGGAGCTAATCTAGATTCAATTCAACAACAAGCATTCAAACAAGGCAAATACCCTTCAAAGCGCTGTTTGTAGCACTGGTAATTCCAAATACTCTGTTATTTTCATGCCATCTGATAACGGCTGTATATACATCTACAATACCAGCGGCAAATTGATTCGCATTCTTCAGTCGCACATGGGCAGTATATCAAGTCTATGTTTCTGTACTGAGCTGCTGACATTGTATTCATCTTGTATTATTGATGGAGTTTATGTCTGGAAGCAGATGGACCCTGTGCCTTTTATTGGTGATACTTGGGATCATTAGCCTCTATGCATTGTACCACTATAATAAATACATGAAGAGCATCTCTAGTAACGAGGGCTCGTTCAATAATAATTTCGAAATTCTGGAATGCGGTGAGCCCAATATGGCCAAAGACAGGAGAGATCTGGTGCCAGCCACCGATTCAAAACCCACTCAAACCTCACACAAACCTCTCAAAACTCACTCAATTTGAATGCTTAATTTACTGCTTCTCGTTTCGAATACATTCGCTGCTGATACAAACTTTGCTGTAAATGCATATTGGTTTACTGATCCGGTTAATGCTCCGTTTGTGTACTTTGAAAGCACTATAGTTGTACCGAATCTATTGACTTCTCCCTGGGATACCACCTTTATCTGGCCAGGTTTGCAGCCATTGGGTAATTCACCGCATTACCTTCCAATCAACAATGGTGTTTTGCAGCCTGTTCTTACTTATGGTAAACGATCCTAATATAGGACGAAGTTGTGCTCCAAATCCTTCCAACACCCCGCTATCTCTAAACAGTTGGTGGATATCAGCTCAGTACGTCAACACTTTTGTCACGCCAATTATATGTACAGGCGGAGACGTAATGAACGTAAATGTCGGGGATACATTAAAGATGGTAATGAGCTTGCGTACTGGAACCACAGTCTGGGATCAAACAGTAACAAATATGAGTAACGGTAAATCAGTATCGTTTTCATATGATTTGCAAGGACAAGAGCAAGGTTGGGCTGAATTTGTATTGGAAACACCTGCTGGGTGGCATGCGAACCCTCCACAGTTTGTTGTGTCCAATATTGTTATGAGATCTGCACCTGGAACTACAGTCCAATGTGATTATCAGTCTTCTGCATATTCTGGATATCCCGGAGCTTCTGTAACTTGTGATAATCCTGTGAAAAGTGGCAACACTTGTACAGTTAGCAAATGCTTATATAATGGTGCAACTGTCACCTCAACAACTACCTCAACAACTCCATCTTCTACTCCAACTACTGGCTGCACTTCCCCGGTGGCAGAATGGGGACAATGCTCAGGGACAGGATACACGGGTTCTACATGTTGTGCTGCTGGGTTAACTTGTATTATATTAATAACGATAGGTGTGTCCACTAGTGCATGGTGGGGGTCATGTCAAAAGGTGCAAGCGGCCTCTTCCACTGTTACAACTTCAACTACTACATCGTTAACATCATCTTTGACTGTTGTGCCTTCAACTACCACCTCAACTACTTCATCCTTGTCATCACCATCCAGTACCTGCTCTTCCCCAGTAGCAGAATGGGGACAATGCTCAGGAATCGGATATACTGGGTCTACCTGCTGTGCTTCGGGACTAACTTGTAAGTAACTGTCTAACCCATAGGCAAAGCATCCAGTCAATGGTGGGGCAGTTGCCAAAAAAGTTGAGGTACGCAACTCAAGATGCAATAAATTTAACCACACCGTTTCTGTTTGCCTAAGCTTATCGTGAATGAAGGCTAAAAATAACTATGCCGATAACTATTATCCCATTTAATTTAGCCTTATCATGAGCAGTCATAATTTTTTTTCGCTACTGGGTCAGCTGTTGTTTTGGGGGGATGCTCTCTTGTCATTGCCCAAATAATTAACCAACCAAACCTCCATAGTTCCAAAACCAACAGCCTTATTTCCTGTCGCCCGCCAGATTCATATTAGGGATATAGTTCTGGAATGAGGCCGCCAAGTTGTTCAGTCTCATCTTGACTCGTTTTTTATCACTTTTCTTTGTCGGCGGAATGTGAGTGATTGTTTGTCACGGTTACACAAAGCCCACCAGAAATATAAATATCAGATAGCTGTGGTAAGTTTTCAGAATGAATGCTCTTATACTTGCCAGTATGGCACTAGCTGCCACCGAAACGTTCGCAGTTGAAGCATTTTGGTACACTGATCCAGCAACTGCTCCATATGTATATTATGAAAGCACACTTACAGTGCCAGATCTTCCAGCACCAGACTGGCAGACTACATTTATATGGCCAGGACTACAGCCTTTGCCTAGTTCACCTCATTTCTTGCCAATCAATGAAGGGGTCCTACAAACAGTCCTTACCTATGGAACCTCTTGTTCATTCCAAAGCTCTGATGCAGGACTGGTGGATACAAATAAATGGTGGATTTCAGCACAGTATGTGAATACTTATGGCCCAGCATTTATATGTACGGGTGGCAACGCAATGAATGTAAACCCAGGAGATAAATTGACAATGGTAATTAGCTTGCCGACCGGATCTACAGTCTGGCAACAAACAGTTACAAACTTGAGCAATGGCAAATCAGTTTCGTTTACGTACGATTTAAAAGGCCAAGAACAAGCATGGGCAATTTTCATTCTTGAACTTGCAAATGGATGGCACCAATATCCACCACAATTCCAAGTTGAAAATATTGTGCTGAAAACGGCGCCTGGAACAGTCAATCCTTGTACTTTTAGTTCAAGTGCTTACAGTGGGTATCCTGGTGCTTCGATCAATTGCAATCAGCCGGTAAGAAATGGAAACGTTTGCACGATAGATAAATGTTGGTTTGACACTACATCAACTGGATCTACTCCAGGTAGTGTAGTTGGTTCTGCATGCAGCAGTACGGCATATGGGCAATGTGGTGGAGCAGGGTTCGCAGGATCAACTTGTTGTCCTACCGGTTATACATGCCAAGCTTACTCTCAATATTGGTCGTCATGTCAACCATCTCAGGCTGTTATCCCGCCTGTAACTTCTCTTGCTCAAACTACTCCAGTACAAACAAGTGCTACTCCAACCACAACACCATCTCCATCGAACTGTGCTACTGCGTATGCTCAGTGTGGGTCAAATGGTTTCCCATCATGCTGCGTATCTGGATACACCTGCACTTCCATGGGAACTTGGAGTGGTTGTCAGCCGACTACCCAGAATAACCAGCCTCCACCCGTGCAGACCACTCAAAGCCAGACTAGCCAATCTGGGACTGTAGCGCCTTGGGGCCAGTGCGGAGGTATCGGATACACAGGCAGTACAGTCTGTCAAACTGGATATAAATGCGTCTACTCATCTTCATGGTGGTCATCATGCCAACCTATATAATTGTATAATAAATCACACCTTAACCAAACACGCACTTTGATTTTGATTCTTGCGCAACATTTCTTATGACATTTGTTTTCTTTTTTTCATGGAGCATAATTTGGAAGCAAAAGAATTGGAGAAAATTCATGTCCACCAAGTGTACGAGGATATAGCGGAACACTTTAGCTCAACGAGATATAAACCGTGGCCAGTAGTCGAGGATTTTCTCTTGTCGCAACCTCTGGGATCAATCGGTGCTGATGTTGGATGCGGAAACGGAAAGTACATTCATGTTAATCCTAATGTTTATATATCTGGGTCGGATAGGTGATTCCATTCTAATTCAGGAGTTTGAATTTAATCAAAATCGTTTGCGAGAAAGGTTTTGAAGGATTGGTTTGTGACGGACTTTCACTTGCCTACAGATCAAACGCATTTGACTTTGCAATATCGATAGCTGTGATTCATCATTTTGCTTCTGCGGAACGGCGACTGGAAGCGATTAAAGAGATTCTAAGGATTTTAAGAGTGGGCGGGACTTGTCTTGTATTTGTGTGGGCTTTGGAGCAAGAAAAGAATTCAAAGCGTAAGTTTGAGACTCAGGACGAAATGGTTAGTTGGACAAAGAAAGACGTAGTATATCACAGATATTATCATCTGTTCAAAGCTGGGGAGCTGGATGAGCTTGTTAAAGACTTGCCTTGCGAGATACTAAAGTCTGGGTATGATAGGGATAACCACTATGTAATTCTTAAAAAGAAATAAATACAATCAACTGTTTAATCGAGGTCACATTTCAAGAAATTCAACAGACAGTTTTGGGTGCTTGCGAGCCAGTAAAACACCCAAATCAGCATTAACTCCAGGCCAATGCTTTACCTTCAAACTCCTTACTTTACAGCCAACAGAGAGAATGAAACTGGACAACCTGGCCAGCGAATTATCATTCCAATACACTTCAAGATAGTGAACGTCAACATCTGGAACCATTGGTACCACGTACTGGAATCCATTCGCTCCAAAAGTCTTCAAATTTAGTCTTAGGCTTCTAAAAGATTTGGTTTGTAGATGGAATTCCAATGAACCAACCTTTGCATCTGTAATCCAACCATCCAGTTCCACCTCTGGTACTGTTAGATTAGTAAAAATTAAATCTAAATCATTGTTGGAAAACTTTCCAGTTAAAGCAAGTGATTCTAGTTTAATGTGTGGTAGGTGATTGGATAGTATTCTACATGTGCTACTGGAATCAATGCTGTTCAATGCGAGATGTATAATCTTTGATTTTTGAATGGATTCCATAAGTCTGTTGATTTGCTGATGAGGTACAATGGATAAAGCCTTGAGTTTTGATTTTGACAGATTGTCGATCAGGATTTCCAAGGATTCATCTTGTAATTGAAACGGAAGGTCGATCCTTTGAAGTGAAAGTGTAGGAAGTAAGCAAAGAACATGATCAAGCAATTTCTTTGAAATGCAACCTCCAAATGTTTCAAGATTAGCAAGTACTTTGTAAGCAGTTTCAATCGTTATTTCTCCGTCTTGCTCTTGAGCAAAATCACATTCATGAACACAAGACGTAATTCCAACTGTTATATTTTTGATTAAGCTATTTGGCAATACTTGTGCATATCTTTGTATTGCCGACTTGTCCAGATTTGTCAAAGAGAGTGTGGTCAACTTGGACTCTGCCAACTGCCTAGATGCCAATTCGGTATAGCTGTATTGGAAGCATGAAAAATTGACCGTTTTCAATGATGGATACCTATTCATTTCTTTGAGTAAAATATCCAATTGCGGTTGTGTCAGATTTGATTGACAATCAATTACAAGCTCAGTGACTTTACTAGCCCCTAGAGCACATTGAAGTTCCCTAAAATCATTCACATTTGTGATGTAAAGAGTCAATGCATTTGACTTTGGGAGCACATTGTAAATTTGACAAAACAAGTCAGAGTTAATGATTATCTGTGTGAATGTAAGGGTGATATCTGACAGCCTGCTTGCTGAATCTTTGTTGCAGGCTGTGGTTGAAGTCAAATCAAGTATTGGCCAGACTGACTTACAGTTTACACTGGAGAACACTTGAAACTGATTCAACCTGAGCCGCATTTCTTTGTTCACCTTAGAAAGCTTGATTATATCATCTCCGGACAAGTAATTGAGAATATGTAATTCCAGGATATCGGTTGGGAGCTTGTCCATTTAGGCGGAAAAATGCACACCAATTTAAGAGAGCCACCCACTTGGGAAAGCCCATCACGTTAATAGAGAATGCCAAACTCAATATAACTTTCAGAATGAATAGACCTGATTCCTAAAGGAATTACACAGAGATAATGACCAACATCATCAATGGATAATATAGCTCCAACTATATAGTTATAGGGCGATTCCTAACAAGTATCTACCCAGGAAGGTACCATCTTCCGCAGCCAATAGAAATACCAAATTCTTGACCGCCTGTCAATTCTACCCAATCATAATAAAGACAATTTCCCTCTCTCCAACGACCAGTCCTCAATGGTGCTGCGTTGAAATTTTGCTTGCCACGAATCTACTAATCAAAAAAAGTAGAACGAAAAATGAATATCTTTCAATTGATTGCAGACTTGACCCACGTCGCATCAATATGTATCCTCCTCCTTAAAATGATTACAACCCGGTCCGCATCAGGTACATTTTACTAACCCAGGTACAACCAACCTAACCAGGCATCTCTTTCAAATCGCAACTATTATTCTGTCTCGTCTTCATTTTCAGATACATTGATTTGTTTACACACTTTGTTTCCCTTTACAACACAGTAATGAAAATAATTTATATCTCTACTTCAATCTACACTCTCTTTTTGATGAAAACTAGTTTAAAAGCAACTTGGGATCCGAAACTGGATACTGTCCGGTTAGAGTTTTTGATTATTCCATGTGCACTGTTGGCTTGCTTTGTTCATTACAATGGAAGCTCGATTATGGAAGTAACATTAGTTAATGTAGATTACATGGGCATTTTCAATTTACTTGGAAGCGGTGGCTATCTTGCCGCAGCTATTTCAGCTGTCCAGGACTGGGGAAGCCGAGACTATTACTGCTCATTATTTGTTTGCGCTAGGCGCTTACAGAGCGTGTTATATATTGAATTGGATATACAAGTATTTCACTAAACCGCACTTTCATGACTGGATTGCAGTGGTAGCAGGAATTATTCAAACTGGGCTCTATGTCGACTTTTTCTTTGTATATTTCACCAGGTTATCATTCTTAACTGTAGGGTTGTGAAAGGAAAGAGATTTAGATTACCAGCATAATAAACGAATTTAATGAATTATTTTTATATTCTACATATCCGTTATTTTCATTTAAAAAGCTGTGTAATGTCATCTGCGACCTTACCGTCTTGAGCGTCATAGTTGATATTCCGAACATCCTGCGATAATTCTGATGGGTTGTATTGATAGTCTGAAGGTGTTACAAAGTTGACCAGAGGAGAAGTAGGATATCTAGGTGGCTGTATAAAGTTTTGCAACGGTGGTGATTTAAAACTTGCGCTTCTGTATGGCATTGGATAAGCTTGTTGGGCTGATGTTGGATAAGATTGCCCAATTGGATACGGCATGGGATATTGGGACGCAGGCTGAGGAGTGTAAGTTTGAGGGAATGGCTGCATTATATCAAAAGGCGCTTTATCAGTTGATGATGGGAATGGGTTCACGTCTTGGAATCCTTTCAGCAAATCATCAAAAGGTTGCGCCAATGCTTCATTGCTTGCTTGGAATGAATCTGCTTGATATAAAGGTTGGGTGTCTACTTGGCCCGATGGATCAATGAACGGAGTGTAAGGAGAATCAAACGGTGAATCGAATGGAGAATCAAATGGAGAGTCAAATGGAGACTCAAAAGGCGACTTGTGAGTTCCCAAGCCTCTCTCTTCATCTTGAATCTCGGGTGCTTCACCATTTGGACCTGGATAGTGCCGTGGAGATCGACCCCTAACTACGATCGGACCAGATTCTAATGTGCACACTTTAACTAATTGTCCTGATTGTGTTGCGGCAAATAGCATCAGAATAACTGAAAAATGCTGCTTACCTCTGCTTCTTCTTGTGGTACTCGATGGAGAATTCTTGAATTGTATACGAGGAAATGTTATAACAGAGAGAGAAGTTCCATCATATGGGTTCCCGCCTGCTATACAAGCAGTCGGTTGCGGAATCAACTGCGGTCCTCTATCTCTCTTTGTCGTTTGCTGAATCAATTCAATTTTCGACGTTTCTACATGATTTCCGGACTCTATTCCAATCAAAAACGCAGTCACTTTCTCAAAAGTGCCATTACTATTTACTAGAAAGCGAGCATTGGGATGATCATGGATTGTGCCCAACGTAAACGAGCTTGATATCTGAAAGTAGTTTCGCCTATAGCAAGTCCATTCGTTATCTGCTAGAAAAAATCCCTTGTCAATCTTTCCAATCAATTTGGGTTCGACACTGCTGTTAAAACTCATTTACTCTTGTTTGGTATCTTCGCTTTTCAGGGTTGCCAGCTGCTTGGGTTTTGTAAAAAACGGTTTGTCTTTCTGCTGCTGAATCAACGGATCTTCTTCTTTTGGTGATTTGGACATTTTTGCTTTTTGGAAAAGTGGTATGGGTTTGTGAATTAGAGGGAGTGGCTGAAGGAGGATTGCGCATTGTTGTGACAGGGGAATCGGAAAAGTGGAAAGAACTGTAAAATTCAGTAAAACCGGAATCGTATTTCGAATAGGGCCGGCAAAGGAATCCCTTCCGGTAACTTGATTTTTAGTTATTCCTCTGCCCATTTGCATTCCTCCACAAATTGGTAGTGTTTTTGTGTTACACAATACCGCGTGGGAGTAAGGGTTCTGTTCCCTAATCCATCTTAAAAGATGGTAGAATGGCATCTTAACACCACAACTTGTACCTCTGATTCCCTTTGTTAGAACTAGCACTTTTATCATGCTACTAGATCAAACAAACGGAAGATGGTGCTGCCTATTTAAAAACCTGGCGGTACATTGTGTTGAATAATACAAGAATAAAATGAATCAAGCGCTCCGCCTACTCCGGAAGATATATTAGTACAATTCCCTATTCGTCGCCTTGATACGAAAATATTATTTCCTTTGGAAATTGTTTCGCCAAATGCAATACTCTATAATTACATTCAACCGCAATTACAAGCTCAGATAGTTTTGACTTGGAATACGCATCAAACATCGATTCAGCCTGTGCAAATTGAAATTCTTCCTTGACTACAACAGTCCTAATTTTTGATTGATTTAATACTGAGCAAATATCGTCATCCAAAATATTATACAGTTCGATATATTGTAAATTCGTACGGGGTATCAAATCTCTTACTGAATAGAAATCAACTGCGAATCCAGTAATTTTGATTGTATTTGAGTTAGCAAGGCTTTTAAATAACATTTGATTATTTTCAACTTCTGGTCTTTCAATAGTGATTTCTTTGAAAGGCAGATTTGGTAGATGACACGATAATATAAATGCATCTTCTTCACTGAATACAAAACCAAATGAAACTGTAGTGAGTACCGATTTCGCGCATTGTTGTAAAAATTCATCAAATAATCTGGTGCGAGTCCATAGAGCGATATTCTTTAATTTCGTTTTGGATATAATTTTGTTGATAGTTAATTGATTTTCAATAGTCAGTTCGTTTTCGAAATGAAAGGTTTCCAATTGTGATCTTTCTATATATTCTAAATCCAAATTCTCTTCGTCTATGAGATGCTCACCAAGATACAATTCATTTAATTTGGAGTGCGGCAGTGATGATAGGATAGCTTGTATTCCATTTTTCATAATTGGGTTGAAAGATATATCTAAACAAGTAATATTGGTTTTTACTAGAGTTTCCGCTATATTTCTTGCCCCTTCATTTTCAATAAAGTTTCCTGATAGATTGAGATATTTCAATTTCGAATTAATCATCACTGGTTTCATTACTGCTATAAACTGATCATCTAAATTATTATGCATTATCGATAGCCTCGTAATCGTCGAAAGCGAAACAAAATTTTTGTATTTTGTAATATTTTCTTCGTAGTGATCCAAGTTTGTGCTAATTCCTACGCACAAGTCATATACTTTTGGACAATTGAGTAGTTCTAAACAATCTATTTGTGCAAAGTGTCCATTAAGCTGAATTTTCTTGGCTTTGAGATTAGGCAATATGCTTGCTAGGGTAATATACTCTGACCGCTCTCCTGCTGTAACTTTAATTCTTAAGAGTTCTGTTCTTGGAAGTTCCTGGTGGATTTGAAGCAGTGTCTTTATCGATATATCAATCTGAGGAAATATCCAATTACAATTTCTCAAACTAGTAATCGCAGTTTGGTACTGAAAGGTGTTTTCTACATCTGGTTGGAGAACCGGCCATAAATATTGGTGTCCAATTCCGCATTTTGAAAATACTTGAATATGAAACAGTCGTTTGCGGAATGCTTTGCTGATCATTGATAATCGAAGGATATCCCTTCCTTTGAGGTAATAGAAAATCCTTCTCTCCAGAATGTCAAAAGGCAGATCTTCCATAAAAAAGTAAAAGTTTATTCCAACTAAATGAGAAACAAGAGAAGGGATGAAAAAACCAGCTTTGAAAACTTTTGTTGGTCGTCATTACTCGAGTTGGTTTTAAAAGTAACAGAAACTGGCGACGATGTAGTACCAGTGGTGGATGTGGCAGTCTGAGGGATAGGACTGGTGGAAGAAGAGTTTGAATAATTGTTGAATAGACATTTGGCAACAGTGCAAGTGTTCCCATTCACTACTGGGCTATCGCAAGATATTGCTGCCCCTGGGTATGAAGAGTAAACTGAAGACTGGTAGTCGCATTTGACTGTAGTGCCAGAAGCTGATTTAAGTATAATATTTGAAACTAGAAACTGTGGTGGATTAGCGTGCCAACCAGAGGGAGTTTCTAAAACAAATTCAGCCCATGCCTGTTCTTGTCCTTGCATGTCATAAGAAAACGAAACAGAATTTCCTGTGTTTAAATTATTTATAGTTTGCTGCCAGACTGTAGATCCGGATAGTTGTTGGAATATCATCTGTAATTTGTCCCCCACATTTACATTCATTGCATTGCCTCCAGTACAAATGATGGGTGATACATAGGTATTCACATACTGGGCAGATATCCACCAGCTGTTGAGTGATAGTGGTATATTGGAAGGATTTGGAGCGCAACTAACACCTATCAAATTAAAACGGATATACCAAACGTCAACACGGGCTGTAGTACACCATTATTTAATGGCAGAAAATGAGCGGAAGCACTGAGGGGTTGCAAGCCTGGCCAGATAAATGTCGTCTGCCAGTCTTTTGACAGCAGTGGTGGAACTGTGATTGTACTTTCAAAATACACGAATGGGGTAGTTGGGTCTGCATACCAATAGGCATTCACTGCAAAATTAGTGTCTGCAGCTTTAATCAGCCCTGATAGTGGTTCTACAAGCATCGCTGTTACTAGTTGTTGACTCCACGCTCAAATAAACAAAACTCAATAACAGTCATTACTGAAATTTCTTTAGGATCCATCGATCATAAAAACCCTCTACAACCATAAAACATTGGGCTGATGGTCGCCTTTGTAATAGCTAAGTACCGCCTAATGTTTCGTTAGCCAATTTGACTGGCGACTGTAAAGCAGAGTTGGACAGCGGCAATTTCCAAGTCAGCAAATTGGACTGCAAAGTTTCGCCAAATTTCATGGATCATCTCGAACCTGACCAACAAGAATCAGTCCTTCAATTCCAAGTAAATCCAACTGACGATAGAATATATCAGGCATAGCTGAAATTAGTCTTGCAGTAGAAATCCTTGAAAATCATGACTGGGATTTACCTCAAGCTGTGGAGAGCTTTTTGACTGAACAACCTATTCCATCGAAAATACCATCGGAACCATCATCCTCAAGAGCGCAATCCAGAATACCTGTACGAGCGCCAAACCCAGTACGCACTGCTGGTCCTGTTTCTCGTCCTACTCCATCAATTTTTTCCCTCTTAACAACACCTTTCATTTGGGGATACAAGTTTCTGTGGAATATCCTGACACTTACCCTCTCATTTTTACCGTTTTGGAGGAATAGAAGAATCAGAGGAAATTCAGATCCAACAGAGTGTGCAATCAAGTTTAGAAAGGAATTCATAAAAAACTATGGACAGAAAGCACCGCAGTTTTTTGAAGGATCTTATTCCAATGCTCTGGATGCAGCAAAGCGGGAGCTGAGGTACATGCTTGCAGTGATCAATTCCGAAGAGCATGATGATAATGACCTCTTTTGTCGGTAAAATTATCCTTATCCTAGTGACACTCTTACCTCAGATTTGTTTACCAGTTTCATTAGAGATAAAGATATACTAGTGTGGGCTGGAAGTGTGCAGGAAAGCGAGCCATTCAAAGGTAAGCCAGATTTAATGTAGTCGCGGAATTACTTGGCGCGACAAAATATCCTTTCATGGCCCTAATTGCTCTCCATGAATCTCGCATGAAAGTGGTACATAGGTTTGAAGGAATTACTGAGCCAGACACTTTTATTCAAATTACCACCAGATTCATGTCCCAATTAGACTTGTCCTACGCCCAAGCAAGAGCAGAAAAGAGGGAAAGAGAAGCAGCAAGGTCTATCAGAGAACAGCAAGATTTGGCTTACCAACAATCACTTAAAGCTGATAGGGAAAAAGCCGAGAAATTGAAAAGAGAGCAAGAATTAGCAGCGCAGAAAGAACGGGAAGAAAAACTCAAGGAAATCGAAATTGAACTAAAGAGACAGAAAAAGCGAGAATACAAGTTAGAGCTGGCTCAAAATCTACCTAGCGAACCAGAACAAAAAGATAACGTTGCCAATCTATCTGTAAGATTACCCAATGGCTCCAGGTTAACTAGAAGGTTCGATGCTGATTCCAAGATCAAGGTACTCCTTAGCTAACGATAGCAATTACATGATTTCATTGAAAGTAACGACTTGGACCCGATCGACTTGCTGTCTGAATTCGTTATTGTAAATACTTACCCGCGAAAGGAGTATACTGATTTAAACATTACATTCAAGGAAGCTGGATTATATCCTAGCGCAGCAGTCATAGTTGAAGAAATATCTGAAGACGATTAATGTCAACTAATATATATTATAATTACCACGGATTTTCAAATGTCTTGTCCAGAATATCAGCAGCTGGTGCAATCGTTACTTCTTGAACGCTTTGATTCAATTCTTCAACACTACGATTTCTAGGTGGCTTTACCGGAGTTTCGTCCTCTGTCCAGTTTATACTTGGATAATGGTGAGTCTTCAATTGGTCCGCCGAAGGTGAAATGTCAGACCCAGGATAATGCTGAGATATATTTGACGAATCTATAACTTCTGGTTGAAAGTAAGTATGGTTAGATTCAATGAATTCCAAATCTGGTAAACGCATTAATGCGTCTTGGAAATCTTTGAATATTTGCTGGGTCGTTTCGCGACCTGTGTTAGTTATGCAAACCTTGGAATGCAGGCAAGTCTTCACCAGGCTTAACTTCAAACTGCGGAATCTGGGAAGCCAAGTGGTTACCGTAAATTCCAACTTGTTTTGCCTCGTTAGTTGTGAATTACTTTAAGAGCGAATTTCAAAATTCCATTGAACTGGGCAGTCATTCCTTCTTGCAATAGTATTCGCTTTTTAGATTCATAAGCAGCGACTTCTTCCTTTACTTGTTTTTCCAAGAAATCTCTGTCGGCAACAAGCACCTCGTACGGCTTGCCTGCTTTAATCGCTCGCTGGCATTTCTCTGCCGCTGATTTAAGCTTCTGTCTCGTTGCGGATATTTCATCGTACATTGTCCTAATTTCCTTTAGTTTCTCCCTAAATGCTGTTTGTGAGTCTGTGTACTCGTTCAAAATAAAAGTCAGCTCGCTGGTCATTGAAGTGTATACTTTGGTGATTTCCTTTAAATCTTCATGCTCGCCATCGCCCCAAAGCTGGATGTACCTGGAAGCTGAAATTAACTCTAGTTACCTGATGTAGTGCTCTTGGTCACACCATTCAAACCGGAAATGCAATCCTTCTCTTCCGAAATGCAGTTGGACAAGTGTGGATCATTGGCTTTTAGATTTATTATCGATCGTTTAATTCCTCCAAACATCTCCAATGGTGAAAATTTTGGAGGGGCTAATTTTGTAACGGAGCGGCTGTACATCCAAAACAGGTTTCATGAATGTTATGATAGCAATCTTTGGATCGTAGGTGTCAAAGAGAGTAACTATTGTACATCTCGCGGAATCATATTGTTTAGGTACTCTGCTCCAGTAGAATGCTCGCTGCATATCGGCTCAGTATAGAGCACTATCTAATAAACAAGGAACTTTGAACAAAAACAATATATTTAAGCTTAAGATTATGAGGTTCAGTGCCTAAGATGTTCTGCCTAGACAACAGTTTTGCTGCTAGGCTGTTGAGGAAGAGATCCTATCCAGTTTGGAGGATTTATCCCTGTTTGATCATTGATGATGCTCATCAGTGGGGGCAGGGTCTGAAAGATTTCTCTGATAGGTTTGCCAGCATCTTGACTGCCAGTGTCATTTCCAGTATTCCAAACAGTAATCTTTGGCTCCATGCCTTTAACAGCGTCAGCGTTGGATTTGGCAAGCTCTTGGAAGATACCACGATCAAGCATGATATATTGAAGAGTTGCAGCGTTGTCACCGTTGAATGCTTGTTGAAGCATCTTGATACCGTTTGCTTGAGCATTGTACATTACTTGAATAGCTTCAGCTTCCTTTTGCTTGGTGTAAAAGTATGCATCAGCTTCGGTCTTTTTCTTGAACAAATCAGCAGCAGCCAAAGTTTGAATCATTTCAGCTTCAACAGTAGTTTTTGAAAGCTTTTCAGCTCTTGCCTTTTCTTGAGCAACCAAGGCTCTTTTGATTTCAACATCTCTTTGAAGTTCGGCGTCCCTAACTGCAGCTCTCTTTTCGGCTTCAATTTCAGCAAGTCTGACATTATTTTGGAAGACAGTCTTTTCAGTTTCTAGTTGGGTTTGAGCTTTGACAATCTCGACTTGGCGGTTTTGTTCATAAACGATAGTCTTTGATTCGATTTCAATAATGTTCTTTCTTTGCTCAGCTTCTCTTTCCTTTTCACCGACAGCACCGAGCAGTTTTGCTTGAGCAACATCAACTTTGGCTTGGTTGATGGCCCCTTCCTGGGATTTCAAACGGAGGTACATGAAATATTCAGAACCAGGAGCATCTTGCAGTTGCTTGATGTTGGCATTGTAGATGGTCATACCAAACTGGTTCAATTCCGATTGAACACCTTCCATGACATGTTCTTTGAAAAACCTATTGTTAATAGAATTGGTACTTTCTTTCTTTAAAGATTTCTTCCATAGACATGGACGCAGCAATTACACGAGTTTCACCTTCCACAATACCAGTAACCAATTCTTGGATGTGCTTGATTCCCTTTTCGCTATTTGAAGCCAATAGTTTGGCGTATTTCAAGATGGAAGCAGGCTTATCTTCAGGACCAATGGTAAACACAGCAGGTAAAGTGAATTCCAACTTTTCTACAGTCATCGCATGCAGCGATAGAGTGTAGTTCATTGGCGTAATTGTAAATTTAGTGCATTTCTGCATTGGGTACACCATAGATTTCCTAGCTACTTTGACATCCTTGATACCAGCACCAGTAATTACCAGATATTCGTTAGCGCTTGCGGTCTTGTACATTGAGAGGTTCTGATCAGTCGAAATTAGTGGCTTGCTTTATACTCTTCATTTTGTGACTGTCTATCATGACACCACAGCCATAAGCGTCACTCATCCATGATTTTTTTTGAGTTTGGAACGCAATTGTAGTACATGGCTGTACCTATATAGTTGGCGTAATTCTGGCTGTGCTTGTACTCGAAGCGTTGTGGAAAATTTGCAAGTTAATCTCCAAGTTATGGTAGAAACGGTAAAATTCAATGTGGGCGGAATTCCAATGGAAATCAATGTAAAGTTGCTCTTGCGATACCCGCTGTCACCTCTATGTAGCTATGCACAATCACCCGGCAGCAATCCGGTGTTCCTGGACTACAACCCTTACGCCTTTCTAGTAGTACTAGATTATCTCCGGACCAACCAAGTATGTATTCCAAGGAATGTTAGTACAAATCTAGTAAAGATTGTCTTTGACGAACTACGAATCGATTTACCTGAATTCATAGAAACGGAAACGTATGCAAGCCTGCCAAATGTAAATGAACCGCCGCCATACACTCAGAATCCTACTTCAAGTATAGCCAAGCCAACTATTGGGTTCAAATTAGATAATCACCAGCAAATTCTTTACAATAGACTGGAACCATTGATGTTTGGTTCAATCTTTCCTCTCTTGACTTCGCAGTTCAATTTGGGCCATACGCAGCTCAAACTGGCCATCATCCCACCCACTATTGACCCAACAAAGAATGCCAGTGATCTGATCACCGAAGATGTTGGCTACGTGAAATCTTACTACTCTCTGAAAAAAGGCGATCCGGATTTACCGTTCCTTATTCAACCCAAAGTTACAGAACTAATGGAAAAGATATTGAGATATGGCTCTATGGATCTGAAGTTTGTTCAGATTTACGTGAAGAATATTACTCTCAGATTAGAAAATGCTTTCGGACTGCTGGAATCCAAGAACACCAATATCCTGGAAATGACTCTGCATTTGAAATAAAATGTAATTTTTGAATTTGAAAATTTTTTGTAATTTGAATCTTAATGAATAACAATCAGGATTTTCTCTCTGATTTCCCATCGCAGAGCACAGATAGAGAACGATCCGAGTCACTAAGGGAAGACGAGAACGAATCAAATTCGCAACAAAAGTATCTCGATCCGCAGCAACTCCATGATATTTTTGCAGAAAATCCAAATCAGCAACAGTGGAATTTCCAACAACCGCCGGCAGACTTTAACTATATGCAGGCAGCTCCGTTACAGGACAATAGTACTATGAATGCAGTGATGACAAATCCAGAGGTAGCGGCCGTGTATTTGTCGATTCCACCACAGAGCCAACCAATGTTTTTAGCATTGACGAATCAAGTTCAGGTATTTAATTGTTAATCGAGAAAAAATTGATTACGCCGGAAGAGTTTGGACAGCGAGTAAAGAATTTGATGGACCCAAATCTTGCCGCACAAAACATCAGGAAAGAAGTTGCTCCAAAACCAATGAATATGAATTACGGTGTCAATCCAATAGACAGCATGAAAAGGAATATGGATCAACAGCCCTCAAATCTGTAAATATGACTAATATCAGAGCAAAACGGATTAAAATTGATTCCACGCCGAATACTAGGAGCCAACAATACAATGCTAACAGGACTCCTCAGAATTTCAATGCCAGATGGCCAAATCAATGTATCAATCTTATTAACCAAGTTACCCCCACCCCTGGATTTACTCCTGTTTCCAATCAGAGAATATCTTTACCATCTTCTACACCTGCCGCAAATACACCTAAAGCGCAAGAAGTTGAATTGGATTTGGAAGGAATGATGGATGCCTCTAAAGTAGCTGGTATTGACTTGAGGGTAATTTAATCTTTATTTTAGGAAGAAGAGTTTGCATTAACAGATTTACCTACAACTGGAGTGTCATCTGGGGAGAGATACAAGGAAGTTCCATTTCTTAATATCACCGCATTAGAAAAAAAAGTATTGGAAATCGGTAAGATTCATCTTAGTCTAGCTAAAACCTGTAACATTACCGCTGTTGATAGCTCGTTTTCATCATTTTTGTCCCAAGCCGCTGATGCGTACATTTTAAACATATTATCATGCATGTGCAATATATCAGAGCATCGATCATCAGTGGAGTATGATGTCTTTGTAAACAATCCAGATTCCGGAACATCAAATGAAATAGATTTGGAGATTATTGAAGAAAGTAATGTCCGTGAAATTCTATTAAAGATTGAAAACGATGAACGGATTGAACAGGAAAAGCTTCTGGAAAGTGTTGGACCAAGACCCACTCCTGAAGATCTGGAACAGAATCCAGAGAGTCTTACCAGTTCAGCAGTTACTAATAGTACGTCTGTTGCTACAACCGTAAATACCAATGTTTCAACACCTAAATCAGTAACTGCTGCAAGTGAAAAGAAGCCAAAACGGCCGGCAACAAAGAAGGATTTGCCAGAAGCAGTCAAGAACAAGATGACAAACAACGCTGCAAAAATGGCTGCAGGAGGTACAATGAAATCATGGATGTTACCCGGTGCATCAATTGCTGCTGTTAGTACTCCAAAAGTAGTCCCTAAAGAAGCTAAAGGCAAGGCGCCAGAAAGAAAAGCGGCTTCCATTGTAAGAGCAGGGTCAAGGCTGAGAACTCAAAAAAGAATTACAATCAAAGATGCATTATTAGCGATGGAGCTTCAACGAGAACTAAAGAGCAGTGAATTATTGTATAAATGGTGGACGAATGTGAAATAAAAAAAGTCTACCTTTTTTTCTTTTTTTTTCAAATTGAACAAAATGTCTTTTGAATCAATGGAGTTGGATCCTCGTCTATTGCGAGCAGTAGCAAAATTGGGTTACAAGTCACCAACTATTGTTCAGGAAACTGCTATACCGTTAGCACTACAAGGAAAGGATATTTTAGCAAGGGCAAAAACTGGGTCAGGAAAAACAGCAGCATACTGCATTCCAATAATCCAAAAGATTCTATCTAAAGTACTTTTAGATTAACGTCAGTCAACGCAATCTACACAGGCCTTGATTCTCGTTCCAACTAGAGAATTGGCTCAGCAAGTTTCGCAGAATATAAAGGAACTGTGCATGTACTGCACCGCATTGGTTAAAGTGTTGAATCTATCGATTGGGGATACATCAGCAAAAGATCAAATGTAAATATAGTTAACTCAGTCCTTTGCTAGAAGAAAAACCACAGATACTTGTTTCTACACCTGCCAGAATCAGCGAGCATTTACTTGGTAATGGCGTAGACTTGTCAGATTTAGATTCGCTTGTTATTGACGAAGCTGATTTAATCCTTTCGTATGGGTAATTATTTGCTGACACAGTTACGACGAAGATGTTGAAAAAATATTGACGCATTTACCGCAAATATATCAAAGTTACTTGATGAGTGCTACCTTGTCACCAGTACTTTGTATTAACCCTAGGATGTTGAGAAATTAAAGAAATTGGTTTTGAAAAACCCAGCAATTTTGAAACTGGAAGAATCAGCCGAAGATGATTTGTTGACCCAATATTATACAACGTAGATAATTGCTTACCGTAGATGTGCCGACGAAGAGAAATATTTATTGACATTATTTATGCTAAAGCTAAAAGTTCATCCGTTCGGTTCGAGCAAATCCATCATCTTTGTAAACTCTATCGAAAAATGCTACAAATTACGTTTATTTTTGGAACAATTTGGAATCAAGAGTTGCACGCTGAATTCTGAGCTTCCCGTCAAATCGAGATTTCATATTGTCCAGGAATTCAATAGGGGAATCTATGACTTTATTATTGCAACTGATGAAAGTGGAGATTTGAAATCGCTTGTATTAGATTCAGATGACGAAGGAGAACAGGAAACTGTGGAAGAAGAAAAGAAAAAGAAGAAAAAGATCAAACAAGATGAGGACTATGGGGTATCTAGAGGTATAGATTTCAAAAATGTGTCTGCAGTTATCAATTTTGACATGCCACTCTCTTCTAGACAGTACCAACATAGAGTTGGGAGGACTGCTAGAGGTGTTGGAAACAGAGGGTATTCTCTTTCTTTTGTTGTCCCTGAAGATGAAGAAAAGATTGTGTATAAGAAAAAAAGAGCAAAGATCTCTGCATCTAAAGCGATTAAAGTTCCTTCTGACGAGCAAATATTAGCTAGAATTTTAAAGAAACAAGAAGGTAGATGCATACTAACTGTAGCCCTCGGACGCGAATTACTTCCATTCAGTTTCGACATGACTCCTGTTGAAAGGTTCCGATACAGATGTCAAGATGCGCTACGTGCAGTATCCAACACGGTGGTAAAGGAAGCACGTCTGAAGGAAATCAGGAATGAAATTATCAATTCTGAAAAGCTAAAGGTAATTGTTTCTTGATTGCAGACCCACTTTGAAGATAACCCAGCCGATTTACAGGCACTTCGCCACGATAAATCCATTCACCCAACTAGAATTCAAAGCCATATGAGACACGTGCCAGACTATATGCTTCCAAAAGGCAAAGTAACAGTATCGTCGGGAAACAGCTCCGGTTACGTGCCTTTCAAAATTGAAAAGAAAAGAAGAGGAAAGAAATTCAAAAAGGTTGAAGGCGCCAGTGCAAAGCGCAAGAAGGATCCACTCAAATCATTCTCATATACAAAATAAAGCCCATCACATTTTTTTCAGTTCTGCTCACCTGAGTTTTCACGTTCCAGAATTTTTGCTCTCATAACAAACATGGAATTGCTGCTCCTGGTCCTCATAATTCCGCTGATTCCTTTCTACATCATATCGACACTCTTTTCGGCATGGATATTTGCTCTAGGGATCCCATTTATTATTATGACGGCTATAGTTACTTTTCTCCGGGGATTCTTTCAAGCTCTGTTCTCCAGAAACGTCCTTCCAAAGCTGCAGGCTCTTCAAGAACAATTCAGCAATATGCGCAAGAGCGGTGATTGGAGAGAACCGCCGCCATCATCCCTACACTCTATTAGATCTAGGGTTAATGGTATGTCGAATCAACAGACAACTGCAGAACCTTCGGACGCAACACTTTCTGAAATGATTCAACACCAGATAATGAACCGATTCCATCAATCGAATATTCAAACACCAACCAACTTTGTATTATCACTTATACCAAAATTCCTACTTCCTACTGAAGAACCAGCTCCAACACCAGTGAGATCTCCTAGATCCCCCTTGGTTAACCCAATTTCTCCCATGATAAATGCAATTGAAAGAGAAGAGCCACCAGTCCGAAAGCTGGAAATGCCTAGCTTTTTAGACGAATTGGTAATGGAAGCAGAGCACTTTAATCAGAAGGAAAACACATATGCCTCGGTAGCTAGGGAAATTCCTCAACCAAAGAACTCTGATTTAAAGGATTTATTAAAGTACAAGTATGACAGACCTCAATATCATACAGTCTACGATAAATCCGCAATGAACAAGCAATATGACCAGTTTGATCGTTTTGAACCGAAAGATACAGCTTCAGAATCTATTTACCACTCCATCTACTCGCAATCCCAGGTAAAGTCAAACTATCAGTCCTCTGTTACAAAGAATTTCCTTGATGAATTGGCAGATTTAGCCGATATTGAAATTTCACCATCTGATTCTGCCTCAAGAAATGATAGCGAAGAAATGAATGATGGAGGTGAAGCTACTGACGCCGCTAAGCTACTGTATATGTTCAAAGCGAGAAATATGTTGTTGGCAGACGGAGCGCAGCTAGATCGAGCAGTCTTTTCGTAATAAAATCCCGTTTTTGTACTTGCAATGTAGTTTGACTTTTTTCTAGATGAACAGGAGGGCGTTTGCAACACTAGATCGACCATACAAGAACAAAACGACTCTCGATCTGCTGAATTCACTCGCAGTAATGAAGTTTTCAAAGATCAAGCCGTTGGTATCTGCATTCCCGACCTTGATCAACATGAACAACAATGCCGTAAATTGCTTGATCAAAAAGACTCTGTTTCCAGTCTTTTGTGGTAATTTACTCTAAGATAGGCGGTGAAACTATCAAGCAGACTATTCCGACAATGCGCAAGTTCAGGGAGTCAAACATCAAGACCGTTTTAGCCTTAGCAATTGAAGCAGATGTAGATGAATTGGAACGTAAAGGAACTGACGCAGTTTCGTACACTCGCAAGATGGTGGATGATTTAAAGGTTTGCATTGATGGTGCGAGCAAGTTCTCGGATAACTTTATGGCAGTTAAATTTACTGCCTTGGTTCCGCCTGGTTTATTGAAGCGATGGAGCTTTAATTTGAAAAAGTTGCAGGATCACTTTGAATTGGTTTCAACAGACGGCCTTTTATCTCGCTCGAATGTATCTCTAGTACAAGATGCGTTTCCAAATCTTGATGCATCAATATTTGACAAGTGCGACGAACTGTCATTTTCAGATATTACCGCTGCAGTCTCAATCTTTGGGCCAAATGCTCATCAGTTGATTTTGAATGACCCTCTTTCAGTAGATGCTGATGATATAGAAACTTTTCAATTGTTATTGAATGAAATCAAGGACATCTGTGAGTACGCGCAACAAAAAAAAGTAAATTTGATTATGGATGCCGAGCATGACTATTTCACTCCAGCGATTGACGATATAATAATTGGATTGGCAAGAAAGTATCCTCAAGGATTCATTTACCAGACCTATCAAATGTATCTGAAAACTGGATTTGAAAGAATGAAAAGAGATTTGTTGCGACTTGAAAAGGAAGGGGTTGCGATGGGGGTCAAACTAGTTCGCGGTGCCTACATGGATCATGAAAGACACTATGCGAAAATGAATGGGCTCGCTTCCCCAATCAATGAAACTCTCAAGCAAACCAATGATCAGTACAATGCTGCAGTGGAATACTTGATTGCAAATAATGTACCACTTTTTATCGCCTCTCACAACGAAGATTCTATTGCAAAGGCTTGCAAACTTATTGGGCCAAATTCCAATGTTCGCTTTGGCCAACTGATGGGAATGCAGGATAGCATCACCTTTAAGTTAGCCCAAGGAGGATATAACGTGTACAAGTACGTTCCGTATGGTCCAGTCCCGGTAGTGATGCAATATTTGTACAGACGTGCCCAAGAGAACCGAGAGATGATGAACAGGCTTGATAAAGACAAGCGATACATTTTAACAGAGTTGAAAACACGATCATTGTTCAAATAAACTTATCGGTATCGACCTTTGTTTTGCATAAATGCGGAGAGGTTGATGCTATATTACTCATAGCCCCAGAAGTTTGACAGACCTAAGCATAAAATAAAATTCTTTTCCATTTATGCTAAAGATGGCTTGGCATTGTAGTTCAAGTACAAATTCCGGTTTGATTACAAACCTCGCAAGTATTGATCAACTAATTAGAATCCCAAATAATCAAAAATGACCGAGTTGCGCAGGTAATGAAAATGGTAGATCGGAAGCATTATTGTCTAAATCCCGAGGAAGCTTATTTTGACTCACCCCAGTTTATAGGATATAACGCAACTATATCGGCACCACATATGCACGCATATGCGTTGGATTACTTGGAAGCAAGTTGCAAGGAAGGATCAAGAGTACTTGATATAGGGTCTGGCTCAGGTTACTTGGCTGCTTGTTTTGCTCACATGGTAGGACCAAAAGGTAAAGTAGTAGGAATAGATCATATTCCCGAGCTAGTTGAGCAATCCAAGCTGAATGTACAGGCTGATCATCCAGCGTTGCTTGAAAACCAACTGGAGTTTCACGTAGGTGATGGTCGTGTAGGATTTGAAGCTGCAGCACCCTATGATGCTATACATGTAGGGGCATATCATCCCACCATTCCTCATCAAGTACACCATCCATTAACTTAGCTAATTGAGCAACTGAATGAAGGCGGTAGGATGTTTATCCCCACTGGTAATCCACAACAAATTTATCTGGTCGAGAAAAAGGATGGGAAAGTAATCCAGACTCCTTACATCCACGTATCGTACGTACCCTTGACCAGTAAAGCACACCAACTTGGACAATAAAAATTTGCTTGTTTTTCTGCACTAGGATTTAAAGTTTAATTTTGTGTTTTCTCTTTTGGTACAAATTAATCTTGAAAAACTTTTGAAATGACGACGGTTCTGTTTAGGGAAAACCCTCGTTCAATATTAATCAGGCCAGCATCGAATATCTCCACTACTGGATTATTATTAGAAGCCAATCAAGATGGCAGCTGCGCGGCTCAATTCACAACTCAAACGTCGGGATACGCTTTGCTATACCAGCGACCAGTACAAGGGTGCTTGGGAATTCTTTCAGTCGACTCAGAGCTGTTTGTTGGAATCGTAACAGAGCATGAACAAGTTGCGAAATTTGAAGGAAACGACATTTATGTTATAAAACGAGTAGATTTTCACTGTATCAATTCAAATAAATATGAAAGAGTCACTATAAACCCGGAATCAGACGAAAAGGATGTAATTGTTCATCGTAACATTATATTAATATAGCTTGCTTGGAGCTTGTAAAACTGTTGCAGTCTGGATCATTTTACTACAGCAATACATTTGACTTGACCAGAAATCTGCAAAGTAGGCTATTGAATCCTAGCGGGCTTGGAATTGTAGACAGTGTGGATATGAATTACGTGTGGAATAGGAGTATCATTTCTGAGCTCGTTCGAATTAAACAGCAAGAGCTGGATTCTACCACCGCGCATGAAGTGGACAAGTCTGGAATACTAATACCAATTATCCAAGGGTTTGTTGGACACGATAGGATTACATTGCAAAATGAAAAAATGGACATGGGAATTATTTCAAGACTAAGCTCAAATAGAGCAGGTACAAGATTTAACGCCCGTGGTATTGACGATGATGGACATGTTTCAAATTTTGTGGAGGTAATTAAATGTTAAATCTAGTCTGAATTCCTGATTTACTCTAAAGATTATAAATTTTCGTTTATACAACTCCGAGGCAGTGTTCCTCTATTTTGGGAACAGACGGGATTGCAAGTTCAGCATAAAGTCAAGTTATCCAGAGGGATTGAATCAACAATTCATTCAACAAGGAAACATTTTGAAGAGCTGGTTCAAACTTATCAGAAAGTCCAAATAGTGAATCTATTATCCCAATCTAAAACATCTCCTGAATATGAATTGAGCGCTGCCTACAATACGGCCGTCGCAGATTTGACTGAATTTTCAAAAAAGGTCGAGTTTTACTCGTTTGATTTTCATGCTGAAGTCAAGAGAGATCAGTTTGATAAAGTAACCATTATTTCACTTTAGCTGAGAGAGTTATCAAAAGCAATAGAAGGGAAAATGGAAAAGTTTAAATTTACACTGTATGACAAGTCAACAAAGACTTTTATTCTACAACAAACGGGAGTATTTAGAACGAATTGTCTGGATTGCTTGGATAGGACTAATGTTGTTCAAACGTAATTTAATAATAATATAGATTGATTGCTGAAGACACAATGAAATATTGGTTCCAGCAAATGGGGAAAACTCCATATGCAATGGAAAAAGATGCTTTGACAAACACATTTAATAACATCTGGGCAGATAATGGTGACTGGTTGAGTAAGATTTATGCAGGGACCGGTGCTTTGAAATCCTCATACACTAGAAATGGAAAGCAAAGTTTGTTTGGATTTTTAGATGATGCAGCGAAATCTGTTGGTCGCTTTTATATTTCAAACTTTGTAGATAAGAGCAGACAAGAAGCGATTGATTTGTTATTGAAGGAAGGTCCAATGCTATCCACTCCACAAAATGATAATGTAAAATACTATTTGGTTGAGCGTGTGTCCGAATACACGTCAAAGTCCAAAATTACTGTTTATTGCGGCACTTACAATTTCAATGGGAAAAATCCCAACTCTTGCAACGAATCGCTTGATTCCTGGCTAGATTCTCGAGTTACCCAACAACCAGCGGATATAGTTGTCATTGGGTGTCAAGAATTGATTCAGTTGACCCCAGAAAAGGTAATTTGACTTGACTTTAGTACATTACCGCAGACACAAATCAATTGCGGATAGATTGGGAAACTAAACTGCTTCCATCTTTAAAATCATCGAATAATTGCAATTATGTGCTCCTTCGATCATTGCATTTAGTTGCACTGGGGATGTTTGTTTTCGTAAAGCAAGAAATTACAGAAAGAATCCGATCTTTGGAAACTTGCTCGGTTAAGGTAAGTGGTCTTTCTTAACCCAGACTGGATTGCGGGGTATGGCAGCAAACAAAGGTGGAATTGGACTCAGAATGCAGGTGGATGACACAACTTTGGCATTTGTTACTGCTCACTTTGCTGCTGGACAGTCTCAGGTTGACGACAGGGTTAACGACTACCATACAATTACCAGTGGCCTGAAATTCAAAGGAAAAAATTTACTCGACCATGACAATGTATTTTGGTTTGGAGATTTCAACTTTCGTATTGATGGAGAAAATAGCATGGTAAATTTTGATAATTGTAGGTGAGATCCATGATTGCTAAAAAGGATTATGGGTGGCTACTAGAACATGATCAGCTGTATGATAGGATGAAAACAAACCGCGTTTTTATGGGATTTACTGAATCTCCTCCAAAATTCGATCCAACATACAAATATGACAACGACTCTGCACAGTATGATACAAGCGAAAAAAACCGGGTCCCTGCGTGGACTGATAGAGTACTATACAAAGGAAAGGGGATAAAGTTGTTGGAATATAGTAGAGGAGAGCAAACAATGTCGGATCACAGACCAGGTAACTAATGATAACGCCAGTGAAAGCTGTATTTGAAGTAGAAGTCCTTCAAATCAACAAAGAGTTGAAGCAAAAAGTAGAAAATGAAATTCGACAGGATCCTACTCTTTCTAATTTGTCCCTACGTTTACCACCACCTTCTTCAAATAGCAGTAAATGGTGGGAAACAGAGACTTTGCCCGACTTTCCTCTAGTTGACGGTCCAAATCCATTTTATCAATTTAAAGTGTCAAAGCCTCCTTCTATTCCAAGCCGACCAGAAGTATTGAATCCATTCGCAGAATTTGAACCGCCAGCTGTAAAGGTGCCTCCACCAAGGCCAGAGAAGAGCAGTAAACTAGTCACTCTAAATTTAATGGATTAGCATGAGTATAAAAATGAATATTTTCAAGTTAAAGTATTGTTTTTGCAGTTATGCTACACGTGTTTTGTTATGGATTAGTATCCGCCATGAATCGCATAGACAATATTTTTTGAAGGCTGTAGATGAAAACATTCGTAAATTCAAGGATGGATATTCTCAATAACACCAGCTGTTTAAGCAAGCAACACATTAATTAAAACAATAGAATTTATTTACATGAATCAATCATTTAGTAGAGGAATAACTTGGTTAGTAATTATATCTCTAGTTTCGTTGACATAGGCTTCAGCTTGTTCTAATTCCAATACAAGCTCGTCCAGTTCAGTTTTATAGCGATCGTCAAAGTACTCTGACAGTATTTCCAATCGAGCTTTGGAAGCCAGACTCTCTGATTGGCAATATTCGAATAAATCCGCGTACTTTTCAAGTTGTTTCTGATAGTCTTGGAATAGCTTCAATTCGTTTTGAAAGTCGTTTTCTCTCTGCTTTTCATTCCTCTTTAATGGTTTACGCTAACATGAGCGATATTTACCTTTGGCTTTCGTTTGTATTCTTCTTCCTCTTCTTCACTGTGAAGCTCAATTTCCACGTCTTTTGAAATATCGACGACAATAGGCTTGAATGATCTGTTATGCCTGGTCCTTCCATGTGCCATACAGTTGGATCTAATAGCAAATTTCAACCCGCAGGACTTTACCGGACACTAAATTAGCTTAAAATTACTTCAAACGGTTTCTCCAAGGTATGTGCTCGCATATGTTCTAGATTAAAAATACTTACCAATCATTCGAAGCTTGTTTTGAAAAGAGTGAGTATTCCAGCATTTTTTCCATCTACACTTGTTATCACCACCATCCTTCCACGAAAGCGAATCAACATGACTATTGACATGGATAACCAGTTGCTTCAAGTCCTCCAGATAAATACCGCACCCATCCCAATCGCAAAAAAACTCTACATCTTTCTCTGTTTCTTTAGTGAGAGGCGAAAATTCCACTTCAGGTTCCACCTCAGGTTCCATGTCCACATCTTTAATTTCTTTTTTTATAATGACTTCCGCCTGTTGATCTTGATACATATCTTGGTCTTGATCAATGTCATCTTTCAAATCAACAGTCAAATTGCCCAACATTTTTTTATTTGGAAAGTTTGAGAGCGTTCTTTTTTTGCTCGTAAGCCACTTCTAATTGTGACAACACTGCAGAAAATAGTTTAATTTCGTTACCAAGAGAATACAGAGAATCGATCGACAGCATTATTTCGTCCATGCTTTGGATAAGTTTAGATCCGTTCTTTACAGCGGTGTTTATTTGATCGCACAGGGTTTGCGTAGCGTCCTTTTGTATTTCGATCGATTCGGAAGTATAGTGCGCATAGTCCTGCAGTCTAGAGTCAATTGCATGTAGTAATTCTACCAGATCCTTGCTCATCCGCTCCGCTTGTAGTTCAATTTGATTTAGAGGATTGATCACAGGTTTTTCCATGACGGCCAAACTAAAAAAATCAAGAATACGTTATATTACTGACACAAACTTGTTTGGCATTAATTTATCATTCTGCATAGTAATCGGAAACCCGATTTCTTTTAAGCAATCGACAACTGCGTTAACCAAGAATACCTTGCTTTGTGTTGCTGCCTTGAACCATTACTTGCGTTCGCTTGTCAACAATATTGACACTTGAGCTACTAGCGCATTTGATTTTCAGCGTTTCGCTAAATTCTTCCGGATCAATTAGGAAAGTTTCCAGATTATTAATCAAGGTAACCATCTTGTTGCCCTGCCTCCTTTTGATCTGGATAGTTATAGGCTGCAACTTGCCGCGTCTATATTAGCACTAATTACTTGATGATACTCTGTGATGGCAGCTCCAGACTGTAAAATGGCTGCATCTTTTGGATAAAACGATCTTTCAGTAAATCTCTTTGCATGTAGTCCAAAGAATACTCTTGCTTGGTTAAGAGTGCATCGTAAATATACGCATCCACTCTAATATTTCTTCCGTTTGAAGGGTCCACCAGATTTTGTTGAGAGTAATAAGCATTCAAAAGTTTGTTGACGGAATCAGCATCGTAATATTCCAAACCAAATTCATTCGAATTCAATTCTTGGACTAGTCTTTTTAGAGGGCCATTGGATGGCAGTTTGTATAGCTCTTGATATTTAACAGTATGCTTGTTTTCTTGCTTTACAATCTTCTTTTCTTTTGGCGGCTCTTTCCCAGCAATCAAGGGATGATTTCTACAAACCGACATTACAAACAATTCCCCATTCTTTTCCTTTGTTTTAATCAATCCCTTCTTTTCCATACTCTTTAGAAGCTTTGTAAGCTTTTTGAAACTGGATTTCTTAATGTCCAAAGTCGAACCTTCAGGTCTGTTTGGTAACATGTGATTAGAATAAAATATTGTTGAAGTCATTGGGAATTGGTTGTCTTCCAGTTTGATGATTGATGTCAAAAATGATTTTTCAAAGAGTAGATCCATATCTTCAGCTGTAATAATAACTTCCTGAAGCTCTGTATTATCTTTGCTGTGTTGTTCGTCTTGTGGAGTATCTTGCGTTACATCTGGATCAACAGAGTCCAAAGTGAGCGCCGCAACATCTGGAATGAATTCAGGCGGGTCAGATTTATCTCCCATTTCCCATAAACAATCGCCATAATAGTGCAAATTCTGTATCGCTTTGCCTTCAGTTTCATTTGCAAGACTTGAACTACTTTTCAACGCTTTTCCAATTACTAAAGGATAAGGATTGTTTGGAAAGGTAATTCCAACTATATCTCCCTCTTCAAACTCCCTACTAATTGCAATTATCCCAGGAACCATCAAATCAGCCCCATTATACAAATAATTGGTGATTACTTGCTTTGGGGTGAGCACGAGTGGAAGAATAGGATACTGCCAGCATAAATATATGGATGGTATCAACTGGTTCTGGAATGGCAGTTCAATCAACACTGGATTATCGGATGAATAAACGGAAAAAGTAGTGAAATTTGAATACTGTAAATTCTTCAATTGTATTTCTGAGTTGTATTGATCATTGAAATCCCTGACAATCTTCTTTATCTGCGAGTTCTTGATTAGTGACTGTTTGCGAAGCGCTTCCTTTTTTTTGAACATGAAAAAACCTCTAAAGCCATCAGATTATTTTATCTCTTGGTTTAATCTTGAACTTTTACCAGCGGATTCATTGGAAAACATTGACAGAAAGAACGCGGTTAGTGATGCACTTGGAGAATATGAATTATATTAAAAATCAATCAATTTACCATCCTTTGAGGAGCCTTGGTTCGGAAATACTTCAAACGGATTCTCACCAAGCGTGCTATTGACAATATTTTGGTCATTTACATCAGATTCGCGTTGTTTCTGCTTACTTTTTCCATTCTGAGCTTGATCAATTCTACCACTGTTTGTCCGTTCAATAGTTTGCTTGGTTAAATATAGACTACTTGGTATTTCTTTTGTGCCCGCATTAGCTCTTCTTCAGCCTTTTTCAATTCTTGTTGTTCTTTGATTGCTACCATGGCATTGAATGCACAAGACAACTGATCACCCGCCTGCAACAGCAAATCCATGGCAAATTCATTTTCAGGGTTCAAGTCACCAATCCAAGCTTCGTTAGCAGCTTTTAATTTGGTGCATTGACCATGAAGGTCTCTTGCCAAATGGTTATCGCCCAAGTATTTCGTATTGAAATTCAAGGCTTCAAGGAACAAATCACTAGTGACCTTGACCATCTCAACATGCTCAAGTACTCTTGTTGCTTCATCTTCAAGCGTCATGTTTTCGATTGGTAATATAACTTCCACTCCATCACTCGGCAAATTTACAGCTTGGATTGCTTAGTTAAATAATGGTTACGTTGGAGATGTTCTTCCATTCCTTGACCACAAGCCAATGCCACGTTCTTGAATTGCTGCCCAAACGGTCCATCCCCATACAACAATCGCCATTCCTGCATCATTTGCAGCAATTCAACTTTACTAGCACTAAGCGGCTACTATTAACAAAGGCTACCAATGAATAATACAGTTCTGGGAATTGCGGATAATTTACAAACGATTCTTGGAAATCTTGGGAATTTTTAATCATAAAATCAAACAGCTGAACCACTTTTTCCCTCCTGGTCTTGTCCTTTTTCTTTAGTCGCTCCATTAAAGCTGTAATGATTTCATTGTTGTTTTCTGGGGTTGAAATCGATAGGAGCTGGGAGGCTCTCTCGATATTGAGCGCATTGAACTTTACATTAGTTGCTTTATCGATCAGGGTTTCATGCTCCTTTTCCCTTGTGAATGTACGCTTAATTGTCCCCCAAGTTACCATCTTTAGGTGAAACTTTTACAACGCCACCAACACTTGGACAAAACAAGGATAATTATATTTATGAAAAACTTGCTCCGAGAGATAATTCAATATTGATGGGTTCAAGGTCGCGGCCACTCTCGCCCCATGCGCTGTTAGTTTGGGCTAATGGCCGTTCCATATCTTCACCTATAGTGGCACTTCCATTTACTCCTTCAGAAGACTCTCTTGGAGAAACACTATTCCCTAGAGATACACCCACTTGATCTGGCGGTACGGGCGTCCCCAAGGTAGTCCTTTGAAGCATAATTCGCTGAGACTCTTCAACAACAGGCTCTTCTATCTTTTCTTTTTTCGCTTCCTTTTCCTTATTCATCAAGTATGAATGTGCACAATAAAGGAGAACAAAATGCACGAATCCTCTTGTACTAAAGCAAACGATATCTAGGATTTCAATCACATCGTTAGCGGTGTCTTCAATATAAGCATCGACAGCATAGATAAATATCGGGATGCATGCGATTACATTAGACACGTTCAAGGTAAAGACCATCAACTTGAATATTCTACTTGCTCCTAATTTGATAGCAGCAAGCCGCTTTCCGATTACGCATGTGAGTATGAAAACTATTGCGATTGAAATTGATGAATAAATAATATTGAATGGAATGGTATATCTATTGTTAGCCATCAAATACTGGTCTGCTCCTTGATTGATTTTCCAAACGTAAACAAACAACAGATTTACAAAGAGGGCATAGACAAATGCAGGTATAGCGCAGCCAATTACGATGTAAAGCACATTGTATTTAGAAGTTGTGCCATTTCTACAAATAACATCGTAAGAAATCATGGAAATGATTGCCGCCAAGCCCATCTCGGTAAACTGTGCGGTATCATAAACAAGCTTGCTGAGGTTGAACGACTTTCCAAGCACTGGGCTAATGTGGCCGTATTCTGCTTGCTGATAAATACATGCCATTTCAAAAATGATCCTACACAAAAAAGCGACTGCATACGTCAAGTCTAGTATTGCTACCGTATAAATAAGACTACCAAGAAGCGAGTTGCCATTGTAAATCTTTTTTGCCTGCCATCAGAAATAACTTGCCTTTAACAAACAAACTGACCCTCCGATCCCGATAAATGCTGATATAATTCTAACCCATAAGTACGAGAAACTCTCTATTTCTATGCTGTAAAAGTTTTCCATTCAATCGCTTTATGAACTTGAAAGACTTTTTTGGCAAGTGCACTGAGCAAAATCAGCTGACTGAATTCACAGGAACTGCATGGTTATCACAAAAGGCTGTAGGTACAAATCACCGTTATATCTTCTTTCATCTACTATCTTTACCACTGGCAAAGTGTGCCATATTGGTTACCATAACTATGTAGAGCATAGTCAGCGTAACTGCTCTGGAAATCCGAGTTTTGGCTTTTGTGAAGTCATTCCTAGTGATGCAGTATCCCATTGATTAACCTTGGCTATTGGTGTCAGAATATCCTAATGCAAGTTTCAGCTGTATATCTGGACATTCCGTTCCATTTAGTTTCAGGGTTTGCGTATCAATACTTGTTTTTTAACTAGGCTGTACCGTTTTTATCATATTGACCATTACCTGCAATCTCCAGTAACATCAGATAGTAGAATGGATAATTTGATAAATCTGGAAAGCTTTCTTTTACTATTTTGCTAAAGAGTTTAGAGAGGAATATCCCAAACCATCAAGTTAGTCGATTACCATCATTTGCGTATAATTTGGATACGCCATTCTCCAAGGTGTCAAATTAAGAGCGTTAGGAAAATCTTTACAAATGGTATGTGCAAATGATTTCAAGCTTTATTGGATTAATAATTTACAAGTATTTATGGTTCATGACGTGGTGGTCCAGATTCTCTTCCACACATTCGTCCACATACCCAAACGTCTCCAGATGTACAGCAATTAGAGTTATCTCTTTGGTCTAGAGGGGCGGCAAATATTGCGGAAACTAATAATACCAGTGCAGAAATCTTCATTTTTTAATTCTTGTACTTTAATCTCGCTTTTTATAATCCTGGGTCTCGATTTTCGGAACCATAAAAGCACTGATTGTGAAAGCACAAAGCAATTGAAATTCACCACCAAAGGAAAGTTAAATGCTTGAGAACAGCAGCTACATAGTAGATTTAATCGGCCCGAACATCTTTTTTAATTCTAGTTTGAGGATGTTCATATTCATTTAACTGCTAGATGGAAATTAAACTGCTAATTTATAGTAAGCTATTAACTATCGAGACTAGAATCTATCGTGAATTCAAACCTATTTACTTTGCTGATTACCTTTGCCGGTGAAGACTGTAAAAGCAGCGTTACCGAAATTGAACAAGATGATAGATTCTATAGAATATGGTGGGTATTCTATTTCTTATATACAGAGTGAAAATGGTAACGAATTCCAAGTACATTTCAGGAAAGGTATTACATTTGTCAAGGATATACCAGATCGCCCAGAGTCACAAGGTATCGTAGAATTTTCTAATAAATTCATAAAGTCGATTCTTTATAAAATTCTGTACTAGCATCGCAGTAAGGATTGGGGAAAACGGTTAGACAGGTGCTAAAGTTTTTAACACAAGTATAACAGGGTAAAAAGAACAACACCTGACGCACTTTACAGTGCTGATTCATCTGTACATAAAGAAAACTATGAGAGGCAGTTAAATATCGAGAAAAAATCCTTCAAGAACATAGAGACTCTGTTACCAAAAGGTACTATAGTAAGGTGTTCAATCGTGCTAAAGGTAAATCGAAAGGAGAGCCAAATTATTCACTTGAATTATTCCGTATATACTGTATATAAATCAAACACAATAGCCATGACAAAGAGGTATACGTTACAAATATTAATACAGGTGCTGTATTAACAAATACATTTAACTTATCTTCATTGCTTGTTGTTAATTCTGTTGAGAATTGAATCTATTTTGCTGTTATTTTCTTCAAGTAACTTGAATATATGATTGAATAAGAAGCATTTGCGCTCCAGGAATTTGTTCATCAACCTTGTATATTGCAACTCCATATTATGTAATCTTGTTATAAAACAAAAACGCTTTGGCATAAAAGGAATTAGTATGCAAAATTGTTAGTACTATTGCTGGGGGTACTTTAGGCTACATTTATGTTAATGTACTAGGTTCAGTTGCCGGTGCTAGACCAAGCCATCACTTGGCAAAATAGAGAGTATAAAAGCGATTTCAATTATTGTATATAAATTCTCAGGATGTTTAGACTATCCGAATAAAAGTTATAATTGCCGTACGAAAAGCAAAGCAAGATTCTGTAAGCTTTTGAATATATTTAAAAACAAGTCATCCAAATATAGGTTGAATTTTATAGTCTCCTTCTGAAACATAGACAAATTGGGGGATACTTTCAATAAATTTCCATTTTTCTACCTCTGCACGCTCTGCCAAATAATCACTGAATAAATTTTGAAGAAAATCTGGATTTTCAACTTTGCGTTTCTTCAATGCATTTTCCAGTTGTCCAATATTTCTAATGCCTTGTTTTGCAAGTTTTCTTGAGCGAGCATCGCCTATATTGTGAATATCTTTGACAGGCTGCGCTGCGTAATCAGTAGGGATTTCAATCATTATAATATCTTGACGTTTGTAATCCGACATTCCCTTTGGAACTACAAAGATTAGCACAACTTTAATATTCTGATTGTCCCAATTATTATTTTTCATTAGTTTGATGATGCCTCTTGCATTTACTGGATGATGATAATTTATGGTAATCTGGAAAAGGTATAAAGTGTTGTTCAATTCATTATACCACCACCCATCGACTGATTCATTGTTTACACTGGCTGCTTTTACATAGCTGTTTGATG